>OZ007518.1:2918837-3018017 GCA_963931865.1 Axinella damicornis
GTGTTGTTATAGTTATACAATGTATGTACTACATGTACAGCTGTCAGGGCATTAACCCCGAGTAAAAAACGTCGTGCAGTCACATGAAAAGCCACTATGCGCAGACATTGAATCTTGTCAAGAGCGCATAAGTAGGTCACGCGGAGTAAGAGCGTGTAACTTCCGGAAAATTCAAACCGGGCTAAATACATGAGTTGTACTAAAAATAGCTATAGCGCGTCTAAACACTCTTGTAGTGATTCTTTCCGCCACGTGATAATTGACTAGAGCGGCGACACCATGGTCATTATTGTGTTGTTGTGCACAGCTGCGTAGTTCTGAGCCAAGTGACGGCAGGAAGCGACAGCTACCAGAGAACGCTCTATGGTTGTGCTAAAGGCTAACCTAGTTAGCCTCGTACCCAGGCGGTATGAGGCTAGGCTATATTAAACCTAGTCTACTCGAACAGTCACAACAACGGTTATTGTGTGGATGTTCTTAACTGAGGCTGGAGGTGGAGGACGTCGACATCAGCAACGATCGCCACGGTGGGTTATACATGTAGGTTCAAATAAGCTCAGCCGGAGCCGAATTGCTAGCCACTTAGATCTTCGCACCTCGCTAACGCGTTCACAATTACCGCCGTACGGCTTCAGGTGCAACCGGATGTTCTATTTTTAGTACAACTCAAGTATTCCGCCTGCACTGCGGGCGCCTATTGAAGTTACACGCTCTTACTCCGGGGGGCGCGATCTACTTATGCGCTCTTGATCTTGTAGATAACTGCCATATGGCGTACATTGTAACTTGTCGTGACGAATGTTGCATACGTAATGTTGCATGTTCTTGTCACTGGCTATGTCACATGTACGTTGTCTACCTGCAGGTGTAAGAGAGCGGACTGTCCGTACCTACACACAGCACCAAGACACTTGATGTTCAAGCAACCACAAGGTGGGGTTGATGGACATAAGGGACTTGTTTTCTCCTTACAATTAAGGAGATGTTTAGTAAGGGAGGGAGGGGGGGGGGGGGGGGGGGGGGAGGGTAGGAGGGGGGAGGGGGAGGGAGGGGGGAGGAGAGGAGGGAAGTGGGAGGGAAGGGGGTAGGGGAGGGAAGGGGAGGGAAGTGATGTTGGGGGAGGGTGTAGAGGCATAGGAAGGGACAGATAGAGGGGGAGAGGCATAGGGGGGGGGGGGGGGGGGGGGGGGGGGGGAGATACATGTAGAAGGATGGGGAAAGGGCTGAAGGAGGGGGAGGGACAGAAGGATGAGGAGGGGGAGAAATAGGGGAGGAGGGATACTGTTATGGTAAGTCAGTAGAGTCCACTCTGGGGTGCTGGGTCTGACATCAAAGCTACAGTGGGGGGGGGGGGGGGGGGGGGGGGGGGGGGGGGGGGGAGGGTAGGAGGGGGAGGGAGGGGGGAGGAGAGGAGGGAAGGGGGAGGGAAGTGGGAGGGAAGGGGGTAGGGGAGGGAGGGGGAGGGAAGTGATGTTGGGGGAGGGGGTAGAGGCATAGGAAGGGACAGATAGAGGGGGAGAGGCATAGGGAGGGGGGGGGGGGGGGGGAGATACATGTAGAAGGATGGGGAAAGGGCTGAAGGAGGGGGAGGGACAGAAGGGAGAAATAGGGGAGGAGGGATACTGTTATGGTAAGTCAGTAGAGTCCACTCTGGGGTGCTGGGTCTGACATCAAAGCTACAGTAGCAGTCAATAAAAAGTTTACGTTCCGTTTACAAACAACGATCGTTCTACGGTCCGTTCCGTTGTTACGCAATCTGCCCGTACTACGGTTGCTGAGTCAGCAATTATCGCCGTCGCGAGTAAGCGGCCAAGTTCGTCGACTTTTATCTCCGGTTACAAGTAAGCTACAGACAAGGAACAAACGCCAGCGTATAGTTAAGGCCTTCCAATAAGGCATATTTAAAAATCAGCCAGACCTTTCGAAGGATGTGCAAGTTCCAAGAGCTTTCGCTTGGTGGGCGGGGTTTTCGGAAGCGATCGATCGCATTGCCACTGTATCTCCGGTTCTGCGAAAGCTGTGGACATCGAACAAAGACCAGCAGGGAGAGAGATCCAGGGCCTAAAACATAACCCAGGTAGAACAGCGTCGGACATAGGCTGCATCCGCTATAAGCGTTAAAAGTTTTTACTACGCTTGTATACCGTAAAAACAGTGCGTATAAACGCTGACGTAGCAATAATTTCACACCGTTTTCTGAGCCGTTTCTCACTGTAGAACGATCGTTGTTTGTAAACGGAACGTAAACTTTTTATTGACTGCTACTGTAGCCTCATTCCCGGGCTACGCGGCCTGGGAACAAGGCTAACATCAAAGCCTACATTTGTGATTTCAACATTGCACTACAACTGGCTAAAACGTGCACACTAGCTGCCTTCAATATCACAATAGTGAGGGGGGCACTTGAAGTATTGCCCATCACTCTGTAGATGCACTGTGACTCTTGTGTGATTCATGTCAGCACTGTTGTTTCTCTCCCCTGCAGCTCCAGTGCCTCCCGTGGTGTTCTCCCCACCGCCGTTCAAACCCACGAAGACGGTAAGCTGCATGTGCAACCATGCAATGGCATCACTACCCGAGGAAGTGAGGATCCGAGGGGGAAGCCAAAAAATAGTGTGGCAACGTAAACTTAAAGGAATGTAATGTTTTTCCAGTGACTGCATCAGAGGGAATTAGGCCAGGAAAGTGGGGGACCTTTGTACCAGGAACCCATAACGAGAAGGAACGTCCAACTATGAGAACGTTTTGTTTTAAACATAACGAGGTTCCAAATAAGGGCGTGATTTAGGTGCTGCGATTAGAATGAACATGTTCTGTGGCTATGATGCTAAGTTGGACACTCCTTCTCGCTATTGGCTCCTGCTTGTACCCGGTGCCCTCCTGCCCAGGGTCATACAAATAACCATTTGTTCTATCTCTATCTCCAGTATTCCTATAGCCGAGCAGGGGGTCATCAAAGTTCATTACCGTGGAAACGATCCTCCAAGTTTCCAAACAAATCAGCACTTACATGGACACCTAAGAAGTCTTCGCACATCAGGTATGCAACAGCAGAAATACTGCATGCTTCTGAAAGTGTAAGTCAGAGGTAGCATCATTAGTAGCACCCACCTTCAGCCTCGTTCCTTTTTCCAAATGTATCTACAAGGTTGATCACGTGGCGTCCTGATTAGGTATCTTCGTGTTCAAAGGATTGTTGCTGTACGTCAGTGTATCTTGTCTCCCTTGCAGTGAGAGGCAATTTGCAGTTCCAAAGGACCAGACTGCCTCACTACAAGTCACATGACATACTCGATGCTGTAATGCACTACTAATACTGTGCAATGTACATAGCTAAAATATCTGTGATGTGTATTGTGTACCATTCATGTACGTACGTGCACATTCTATTGCAGCTGTTAATGATTCTCTTCACAATATGCTACATGACATTGCTGCTGATACTCCATCCACCACTAGCCTCATTCCGGGCCTTCTCACCCCAGCGTTTGTCACTTGCAAATGCTGGGGTGAGAAGGCCTGGGAACGAGGCTAATCCACCACAAGGTGCAGCTGACGATGTGGACATCTTGACCCAGTAGGGTCCCGCCTAGCCTCGTTCCCGGATCTCAGGCACGCCCAGACGCTTTGGTGATATGGCCTGGGAACGAGTCGCCCACGAATTCACATCATCGTAGCTATATATATGCGCTAGCTAGGCCGGCCGCCCCAGCCTACTCAAAACGCACCGGATGTTATCAAGCCAGAGTGGATCGATCAGTGTTGTTAGCTGTTGTTTCAACTATGTCTGTGTTTCTGGAGTTATGAGTTACACGGAGTGGAGAAGAGTATTATATTTCGGCACGATACAACTTCTCATTCTGTGCTTTGGTGTGTACGTTTTGACGTCTAGGTCCAGTTCTGTGGTAGTACCCCCGTTCTGTGATAATACGTCCTGCCCTGCATCCCACTATCATAGTACGTTCTGTCCTGTAAGTTTAGTCGGACTGTCCCTCATGTTAACTACAATGTATTATTTCTGTAGCTACCAGTACAAGCTAGCTATAATCATTGTGTAGATTCTGCATTGCCGACCTCTCGCTCAGGCTCCGGCCCGAGGTCGCCCCACACTGTACTACCACACTACATGACTTAATTGTTGTACAATCATGTTTACGGCTTGAACTGAACTGTATCGATCGTAGCTGCTATGTACTTAACCCTTTAAGCCCCAATGACGTCTATAGGCGTCATTTAGACCCTATGCACTTGTAGGGCTTCTCGCCAGTCCAAAAAGTGACCAAAAAGTCTTCAGAGGGCCTAGGGACGACTTTAAGGCACGAACTCAAAAATTTGGTCAGATTTCGGCACGCCTCCCCCACTAAACGTACAAGCGGGGGGGTTTCGAAGGGGGGGCGGCAGCCCCCCCTTCGGGCTGTCGCGGGCGTCTTTTGATTTTAATGAGATTCATTGACCCGAGAATTTTTGATTCTAATGATATTCATAGACCCCACCCAGGGCCTCAAGAAAACCTGCAAATTGGTGGTGTAAGGTGTGCCATCAGTCAGATCTGGCCCAAGTTTAGGGAAATGCTGGGCGAAAATCCGGCTGACATCCACCTTTGACCTCCGATTGCTGGCCTTGTGGGGGTCATGAATATCATTAACGGTATTGCCAGAGGGGTCTCTCCATGTGTGCGGGCCCCACCAAGTTTGGCCGCTGAGGAGCGAATGCTGTGGGAGAGGAGTACCTACGAAAGTGGTGTGCGCTGAATGCATGAAAATGTGTTGTCTTGGTGGGAAGAATTCGGTGGTTAAAGGGTTAAAACTGTCACACCCTTCTTTACGTTTGTCCTTTGTACTGCACCTCCAACCTATTGCGCATGGCGCCGGCGGCGGACAGGAAGTCGTGGGAAGGGCAGTTGCCATGGTAAACGCCTCTGAAGTCGCGCAGTAGTTGAGGCAAAAGAAGATATCGCCAGAAGTCCCTTCACGCTTTCAGCTCCAATCTGTTGCAGAGATACGGCCATGGGTTGTGGAGGTTCAACGCCACACGACGCTAAAAGTCGTAAGTGCCTGTATTCCGCGCCTGTAAGCAAATGAAGTTGAAGCTATTTTGGGGGGCGGGGCTCATGCGCGCGCAGAACCTGCGGTGATGTGGATATGTTTGTTTACTAAATCACAGAGTGGATGTATTGTATATTACGTCCTGGTGTGCGGGTTGCTTGAAAAACCTCTCCCCATATGGAATTCTGGCCCATTACTATGAAAACCTCAAACCTCCGATAGTGGACCCTCCGAGATAGGGACACAATATAATAAACCTCTCTACAAAGGACGCTTTTCAAGGTTGGTTTGCCTATGGTTCTAATACATTTTGAACCTCCGAGAAGAGGACAACCTCTCTACAAAGGACAAAAGACTTGAATTTATATTGTTCCCAAAGTGTCCTTTGTTCGGAGGTTTGACTGTAGATTGGACCCACAGACCCCCGTGACCATTGCTCAGAGTAGCCTCGTTCCCAGGCCGACACGCGAAACGCGTTCCGCGTGAGGGCCTGGATACGAGGCTATGCTCAGAGTTTTATAGCATAAATAATTCAGTGCGGAAAGTGTTTACGACCACAGCTCAGTCTGAATGCGGGCATGGATATCCACAGTGCTTTTCATTAGTACACTACACCTATTTACTTTAGTCCAGCTCAGTTGAAATTAACAATTAACCTAATCAGACTGAATTGTGGGTTGACTTTCCATGATATCTATTTACAGAAGATCCTTTCTGTTAAAAACTCATACCTATAAAATTGCCTCGAAAGCAAATGTTATACAGATTTTTCTAGAATTGCGAAGGATTGTTTTCAGCTCCTCATTGGCCTGCATTCAAAATTCACCTGCTGAGTATAACAACGTTATTCAGTGATCATTAATTAAGTGAGAGGAATGTATGACAAAAATGAATAATTGCAGATGGCAGACACTGTCCATGCTGTATTCACAATTATTACCATAATTAGCACTGTTATGAATAACAGTGTGCAATAGTGGTAGAACATTCTTGACAGGCCAGTTAGTATCTCTGATTCTTGCATAAATGTAAAGCTTTGATGCACAGCAAATAAAACTATAGTGTACTACAGTGAGCACAACAAGATCAAACACAAATCTGGCACAGCATGAATATTATTGTGCAGGCAAAACACTAAAAGGAAGAAGCTCTAAATATCATTATGAGCTGCTGACCTTCAGCAGTGCCAAATGTCGTTCTCTGGCAGCGGGCTGTCAAAAGTTATTGAGCAATTATTCACAAGGAAATTAATTTTACCGAAGTATTGCAGTTTAGTCAGAAGTTGGCCACGCAGCTTCACTGAAGCTTCTCATAGGCAATGGCAGTTAAACCTATAATGCACTTTAGGAGAGGTATATTTCAACTAGCCTCATTCCCAGGCCCACACGCGAAACACGTGTGGGCCTGGGAACGAGGCTGTATTTCAACTACTGAAATCGTCCTCAAAATTATGTAAAAATAAACAAGAACTGCATCTCTATTATGATTGTTGTCTTCATCACATTACAGCCGATCATGGGAAGGCAGCCAAGAGCACTAGCGACCTTGAAGCTAAGGTGATGAAAATCCTTGCGCTAAAGGAAACTCATCCAGACAACCTCATGGCAGCCGTGTTCGACATTGGCTATTACAACTCTCTTGATGAACAACTGAAACCGAGATTTCTCAACTGCCTCAGGTCAGGGATCGAAAACGCTGAGTCAACTGTGGGATGCTATGCTTGTCAACCAGATGACTACGACGTCTTCAAGCCATTTTTCGCAAAAGTGCTTGAACACTATCACAAGGTCAACCTTTCAACTACGAAGCACGTTAACAACTGGAATCTTGACAGCATCAAGGGTCTTCCAGAGGGTGGTTCATTGGATTTGAGCAATTTGGGTCTTCCTGCTCTTTCGGTTCGTGTTCGTACGGCGAGGAATCTTAACATGTTTCCTCTTCCTGGGTCAATGACGAAGCAGAATAGAATCGACTTGGAGAAGGCGATGGGAAAGGTGTTCAATCAACTCATCTCCATGCAGGAGTACGGAGGTCGCTACGTGTCGATAACACCCGGTCATCCAAACTTCATTGACCAAGCCGAGTACCAGGCACTTGTTGATGCCCATATCATGTTTAAAAGCATGGCAAACGACAAATTCCTCGTGGCTGCTGGAATTGCAGATGACTGGCCATACGGACGTGGCTGCTATGTCTCACAGGACAAAGGGTTCATCATCTGGCTTGGCGAGGAGGACCACCTGAGGGTGATGTGCATGGGGAAAGGTACCATCCTGAACGACATCTTCAACCGTTTGAAGACGGCCATTGATATCGTGGAAGATCTTATTGAGGGTGGGTGTGCCAAGTCGGAAACCTTTGGCGTAGTTACTAGCTGTCCAACGAACGTTGGAACAGGTATGCGTGCAAGTGTCCATATCCAGCTGCCCAATTTGACAGCTGATGGTACCGATGCCAAAGCTAAGGCCATCTGCAAGCCGCTTGGTCTCTCAGTCCGTGGCCTTGGTGGTGAGCACACTCCAATTGGTGCTGACGGTACAGTCGACATCTCTCCCAGTGCAAGGTTCTGCATCTCTGAAGCTGAAATCATCGCAGCACTATACAAAGGCGTCGAAGCACTGAAGAAAAAAGAAGATGCAGAAGGCAAGGCACCAGTTTGTGTACCATTCATGTACGTACGTGCACATTCTATTGCAGCTGTTAATGATTCTCTTCACAGTATGCTGCATGACTTTACTGCTGATACTCCATCTACCACTAGGCTCATTCCTGGGCCTTCTCACCCCACCGTTTGTCGCTTGCAAATGCTCTGCTGAGGTGAGAAGGCCTGGGAACGAGGCTAATCCACCACAAGGTGCAGCTGATTTGCAATGTGGACATCTTATCCCAGTAAGGTCCGTTCCCAGGCTCTCCCACATGCGAACAAGCTGGGCGATATGGCCTGGGAACGAGGCTAGTCTCGCCTACAAAATTATAATTACGTAAATATTTACTCAAAACGCACCGGATGTTATCAACTATAATATGTGTTTCTGTAGTTATGAGTTACACGTCCTGCCCTGCATTCCAGTATCATAGTACGTTCTGTCCTGTAAGCTTAGTCAGACTGTCCCTCATGTTAACTACATACAATGTTGTAGCTACCAGTATACAAGCTAACTATAATCATTGTGTAGATTCTGCATTGCCGACCTCTCGCTCAGGCTCAGGCCCGAGGTCGCCCCACACAGTACCACACTACATGACTCACCCTTCTCTACGTTTGTACTTTGTACCTCTCTGCGAGCTCCACCCTATTGCGCATGGCACCGGCTGCGGACAGGAAGTCGTGGGAGGGGAAGTTGCCATGGTAAACGCCTCCGAAGTCGCGCAGTGCAGTTGTGGCAAAAGAAGATATCGCTAGAAGTCCCCTCAGGCTTTAAGCTCCAATCTGTTGCAGAGATACGGCCATGGGTTGTGGAGGTTCAACACCACACAACGCTAAGAGTCGTAAGTGCCTGTATTCCGCGCCTATAAGCAACTAAAGTTGAAGCTATTTTGGGGGGCGGGGCTCATGCGCAGCGCATGGCCTGCGGTGATGGGATATTGTTTGTTTACAGAGTGGATGTATATTACGTTCTTGTGTGTGGGTTGCTTGAAACCACTCTCCCCGCATGAAATTCAGGCCCACTAGCTACAGAAGCATCAACGATATCGGACCCACAGACCCCAGTGGCCATTGCTCACAGTTTGAATAACATCTCTACCATCTTATTATGATTATTGTCTTCATCACATTACAGCCGATCATGGGAAGGCAGCCAAGAGCACTAGCGACCTTGAAGCTAAGGTGATGAAAATCCTCACGCTAAAGGAAACCCATCCAGACAACCTCATGGCAGCCATGTTCGACATTGGCTATTATAACTCTCTTGATGAACAACTGAAGCCAAGATTTCTCAATTGCCTCCGGTCAGGGATCGAAAACGCTGAGTCAACTGTGGGATGCTATGCTTGTCAACCAGATGACTACGACGTCTTCAAGCCATTTTTCGCAAAAGTGCTTGAACACTATCACAAGGTCAACCTTTCAACTACGAAGCACGTTAACAACTGGAATCTGGATAGCATCGAAGGACTTCCAGAGGGTGGTTCGTTGGATTTGAGCAATTTGGGTCTTCCTGCTCTTTCGGTTCGTGTTCGTACGGCGAGGAATCTTAACATGTTTCCTCTTCCTGGGTCAATGACGAAGCAGAATAGAATCGACTTGGAGAAGGCGATGGGAAAGGTGTTCAATCAACTCATCTCCATGCAGGAGTACGGAGGTCGCTACGTATCGATAACACCTGGTCATCCAAACTTCATTGACCAAGCCGAGTACCAGGCACTTGTTGATGCCCATATCATGTTTAAAAGCATGGCAAACGACAAATTCCTCGTGGCTGCCGGAATTTCAAATGACTGGCCATTTGGTCGTGGCTGCTATATCTCACAGGACAAGGGCTTCATCATCTGGCTTGGCGAGGAGGACCACCTGAGGATAATGTGCATGGGGAAAGGCACCATCCTGAATGACGTGTTCAACCGTTTGAAGACAGCCATTGATATCGTGGAAGATCTTATTGAGGGTGGTTGTGCCAAGTCAGAAACCTTCGGCGTAGTTACTAGCTGTCCGACGAATGTTGGAACAGGTATGCGTGCAAGTGTCCATATCCAGCTGCCCAATTTGACAGCTGATGGTACCGATACCAAAGCTAAGGCCATCTGCAAGCCGCTTGGTCTCTCGGTCCGTGGCCTTGGTGGTGAGCACACTCCAATTGGTGCTGACGGTACAGTCGACATCTCTCCCAGTGCAAGGTTCTGCATCTCTGAAGCTGAAATCATTGCAGCACTATATAAAGGCATCGAAGCGCTGAAGAAGAAAGAAGATGCAGAAGGCAAGGCACCAGCTTGATCCAGCAGCAGCAGAGAAAGGACAGGCTGAAAATCTTATATTGACAGGTATACCTTTTGTACTAAGACTAGTTTGTGTTTACAAAGATGTATAGTACCAGCAAGTTGATGTGTTTTCCCTTACAGTTAGCTACCTAATGAATCTCCTTCATTCAATTCGATGAAAACTGCTAGATATAGCTACTAGTCTCAGTACCAGAACCGTACGGGGAGGAGAGTCTGGTACTGAGACGTACTGGTATACAGTCTTGTCAGTCATGAAGATGCATGATTGAATGGTATGTTGTTATGGCAACTTTACCGTAGTTGAGATTTCGTGATACTTTTGTATTGTCAGCATCAGTGCTCAGCATGTCTGTGCTATAGACACAACCAGTTGAAGGTTGGAAAAGGCTGGACAAGCAAGTCACTACATGTATAGCTATAATTTCATGGCATTGAGCATTCAGACAGCATCAATAATTATGATCTCTACACAGCTGAATAAAATCGAACTGTAGATGCATGTTAACATTGAGAACGTGACTGCATGTGTTATAGAAATCAGTCTCCAGAAGTTTCTTACCAGCTTGCAGAAGTGCCCCCGTAAGCCTGCAGTTGACCAATGCGGTGCAGGAGGCATGAGCTGGAAGCAATATCCTATAGGCCTCAAGATAAAAGTTTAAGAATCCCATATCTTCAAACATGGAGGGCCACCTGCAATTATGAACGATTGACCATGTACCTTCCTCTTCAGAGGTCTTTGGCCTTATTAATGCAGGACATCTACATGTAAGTAACTGCTTGGATGAAAGTATGGTTCGCAGCAACTACATATACATACAGCAGGTGATATATGGTGCTAAAAGTAGCTGGTAGACAATTAACAATCAGCTCAAGTGCCCCTAGGGTTTCTATAATATATGCAGTGTGTATAGGGAATGGGTGAATCTTCTATCATCCTCTGAAAGGGCATCCATATGCAGCTGTTTGGCTGGGCTGTGTACTTGAGAGCTAAGGCCTGTATTTTCTTGGCTTGGCCATGACATATTTTGTAGGAATGTGGGATCCGGTGAATGAAAGTGCAATTACACTCTTCCATCCTAATTATAGGACCGAGCAAAATCCGGATTGCCTTCCAGTGAGCCATACCCTGAGTGGTTTACATGCATGTCTGAGAATGAGTTACTGGTGTAGACAAATGACCCAGTCATGCTTGCATACTCTGACTACTCCCATGCACAAGAGAGGTCTGTGAACAAGTCAGTTGACAGCAAGTGTGCACAGGGCTTGCCTCAACAAATTTCACCACATCCACAAGTCAGGGGAAACACACTAGGTATCAAGTCAGCAAATTATATGACATTTTTCAAAAGTCAAGAAATCAGGCTATAGTACAAACTTTCCACTACATCAAAGAATATTACAGAAATCAGAAAAATGCCCATGGGTATTAATATATATTTCAATTCCAGAAACCAGGCCAAGTGCACAACATTATTGCATACAGTGATAACTGATGGCAGTTAATTCGACCACTTTAAATGTTACCAGAACTTCACCTTTTCGGACAATTTCTGAGCGGGTTGCTTTTGCATCATTTGAGCAACTTGCTCTGGACCAGTTGCTGCCTTGAGCAACTGTGCCTGCTGTTTCATTTCTTTGTAGTACTCCACGCGTTGCTGCCAACCTTGTTTGGCCTGGTCTTTTTCGGATTGGATCAGAAGCTCAATGTACTGTACTTCAGTGAGGGGGTTCGGCTTGAGCGCAGTTTCGTCCAAACGAGACAAACTTTGTTTTATGGTCCCGATCATTTCCAGGACCTTACCATACATGAACTGCAGGTGGCCCTCCATGTTTTTAATCATACTCTCTGCCATGGTCTTGCCTTCAATCGCTTCCTCGTACCGTTTTTTCATATCGTCAATTGTTCTTTCCTCCTCTTCTTCGTACTCCTCAAACCGATAGGGAAGAATGACATGCTTTGTCCAATGGCAACGACCTGGACAAACTGTACACTTGGCATCCTTCACACCACCATGATCCATAGCCGAACACTCATACTTCTTCGCATCTTCCGCAGTATTGCAGGGATAGTGACAAGTGAAGTTACACTGGACGCAGTTTGATATCGACCTTCCTAGTTTTGTGAACTTTGACTTTGTATGTGAAACTCTTGTTTGCATCAATCTCAGTCTGCTTATTCCTCAGGACTCGCTCTTCTTGTCGTAGTATATCAATGTGGGACAAGGCATTCCTCACCGTTTTCTGCAGGCCTCGGATATTCCTTTCCAGCTTCAGGCGTTCCGTCAGCACCATGTGTAGGCTTATTGGTTCCACCTTGGCAAAGCTGATAAAGAATGTCCTGAAACTCTTGATACTCATCTTCCAGAACATTTGAGTAAGATCTTCGTCATCATCATCATCACCACCCTGTTCATCTTTCTGGTCACATTTTGTGAACAGGGCGGCATTGTTGAACTTGAAATATTTCTTCAATGGAATATGACCCGCCTCAATTGCATCCAACACAGGGGGTTTGCTGCCGTCAGCAAAAGTGACCATCAAGACTGAGATGTTGCTGGCAATGTCTCTGCCAAAAATGGCTACAATCGAGTCGAAGATGTGTTGCTGCGTTGGGGTCAATCGAGCAAGGGAGGCCTGAGTGACAAACCCGATCCCATCCAAATGGTCAATGCCACCATCATTATCGGGAATGATGAAGAATTCCTTGATTTGACTAGTGATCTCCTTCTCCCTTTTGAACCCCTGAGTGTCCCCAAAGCCTGGGGTGTCTATGACAGTCAGTGTGTAGGGAACGGGTGAGCCTTCCATCTTGTGAAAGGTGTAACTGGTGATCCAGCTCGTCTGGCTGTATGCTGGACTGGCGCCGGGTTCATCCACGATCAGCTTGAAGCGAAAATCATCTTCCCATTCAACTCCAAGGATGTAGTTGGCCATGCCATTGATCAAGGTTCTCTTGCCTGTCCCAGTAGCACCGAGCAGCATGAGAACCTTTTCTGGGGACTTGTCAGTAGGATCAGGACTGCCAATGTGGCATTTGGCAATGCCTTTCCCGTTATCTTTCATCACAGATTTGTATGGCAGCTTGTAGACTAGTGGAGGCCCCTTCTCAATGGGTTTACCACACATCAACTTCATTTGCACTGCTAAGCGTGGTTGCTCATGCTTGGCTGAATGCCCTTTGTGACTGGGTTTCATCTTAACGACGTCAGCTTCATTTGGATGGTTCAGTATAGGTAGGGACTTGCTGATGTCATGTTTGTCTGGACAGTCCTCTGTGTAAAGCGGTTCACTTATGCTTGGTGTCACAACCGCGTTCAGCTTCTCCTTGTGGCAGATTTCATCTCCATCCTCCAGATCAATGTATTCACCAACGTCTTCATCTAAACGTTGGAATGTAACTTTTGCATTGGTCTCTGTAAAATTGAAACGCTTCTTGAATTCTTCCTCCAGGTACTGCACGTCCATCATACCCTTTGTCTGTGGTATTACCACCTTCTTGTTGCTTCCCTGGTAGGAGAGCACCACCATCTTCTTCGCATCTGCAGCCATTGAAAGATCCAAGTCTGATGTGGGAGGGGACCTGGCCTTGCTGGAGTGAAATACGATTTGACGGTCTTGTAAGGAAGATGGCTTACTAGAGCTTGGTAGACTCTTGTCTACATGTGTGGGCATTTGTTCAAATCTATTTATGAGGTCCTCCAATCTCGTAGACCTTTGTGGTGGAAGTTGGACTTTTTATTCACACTTGATGAAGGGTTCTCGGTTTCAGTGGTAGATGTAGGGCTAGTTTGGGGCATGGTCGTGGAGTCCCTTTCCGGGAATTTACTTCGAGGGGGGAGCTTGGGTGAGGAGGAAACTGGAGAGAGTCCCCTTTGCATCACTTTAACCTGTGAAGGAAATAATGTATGTTGAGCCTACGTATATACAGTCATAAACACAAGCACACGCGGCAAGCCTATATATAGTTTTGTGGTTAATTGTGAGGGCGTTCAATGGAATGGCATTTTTCTAGGTACCGGTAAGTGGTCCACAAACTTGAAAGTAGCCAAACTAATTTAACAATCACCACAAGGCTTCCATCCCCCCAAAACTGTCAGTGGACTTTTATGCACTTCTCATGCAGTAGCAGACAGCATGTATTTAAGTTTTAAGTGACACCGTGACTGAGTCAGTTTAATGAGGAAGCTGTGCAATGTCCATGCAGAAATAACACCTGTATTACTAGTGCTAGTATGACAACTAAGAAACCAGTATCAGTATTAGCTATAGCTTGCAGAGTACACGTTGGACTCTGGACTCAATAATTATTTTGAGACATGATTTTGGACCAATCGTTATATATGCAGGAGTTTGCTCCCTTGGCTCAGCTGAGTACAACACAGCTGACAACTGTCATGGATACTTTGTCTTTCACTGTTTCATTCTCAGTCATATAGGCATTATTCGATAAGGCTAGACAACATTAGTGTTGTGTTAGAGAATTAGTGTGCATTGACTCCACGAGCTCTATAGCTACTGGCAGCTAGGCAATACAAAAGGGTTGAAACCTTGATTGGAATGTGTATTCATTCACATGGATGCTTAATCAAGTTAGTACGCTCAAACGTGCCAGCTTACCTGATGATGTGCAATAAATTGCGTACAGGAAGTCCCTACACTTGACCCCAAACCTCCCCCAAATAATATTGTTGTGTTTAGGAGGGTCCAACTAATCTGACCTTAACCCTATCCCTAGTCTTGCCTACTCATTCAATGATCACTAGCTTTGTAACAGTTTTAAAAGATCCATCAGTTAGCATGCCTTCTTCACAATGGCTTCTGTACTATAATCACAACAAACGCTCGCTGCTGGTGGTGGAATGACCGAAAGGTCAGGCTTCAGGTCAGTGGCAAGTTTCTTCATGATCACTGGAGTGTGGAAGCATTCTTGTCCATTGACACTCACTCGTTGGATTCCATGAGTATCAAAGAACTCAGTCTCGATCCTTGGCAGATTCTCCTGAATTGTGTTGGGTGCTTGCACTTCAAATGCCTCCCTCATCAGTGGTACTGCATAAGTATATTAACAAATTGTTCCATAGTTTTGCACACACATTTATCTCATGTAAGAACAACAATTGATACCGTAGATCGGGAAATTTTCGTGTTAAATATATTTCGTGTGTAAATTTTTTCGTGGTGTTAAATTTTCGTAGTTTAGCTCATCAACGATATTTTATTACGATCATTGTATCATGATATCAAGAATGGAGATGTACGAACAAGCTGCTGCTATGCCATCATCACTGACGTACCGACAAAGCGTTCTTCTGGGCTGTATTGTATCTCCTGTACGGCCCGTGCTTCTTCCCTTCCGCTTCGGCCCGCCGTTTGTCGAATCGAGCACCTCCCGATTCTCTGAGGCAATACCTCGCGAAGGAATGGAGAGCGACAGAGATCTTTTGAGATCGGGGAGTCCATCTGCAGCCTTGAAGAATCGCAGAATTTGAAGGACCGTGAGCGCAGCACAGGTGAATTCACTATACTACGTAGTTTACACGTGGCTGACCCGGTAAAATGATCCGTTGTAAATAAATTTCGTGAGTTAAATTTTCGTGGTTGTGGGCAACTACGAAAATATTTTAACAACGAAAATTTTCCGATCTACGGTACTAAAGTTTTCATTGTCCCAGTGTCACAAATATATGATTACCATACTCATCACATCCCATTACATTGCTCCACCTGAGATGCATTCATGATCTGGGTCCCTCCTACGTAAATATGTCAAACATGAGCTTCACTTAACCCATCAACCGATAAATTGTTTTTCTCCAGAGATCTCTCTTAGCTTGTAGGTGCATTAAACCTACCATATTTCCCGTTCTCTCTGCTTTTCAGCCCCCAAACTCCACACACATGACCATGCAGCAATCCTCTACACATTCGTGACTCTAACCACACCCACCCATCAAGGGGCATCCAATAGTCACGGCTCTCTGCCGACCATCGCTCGTCTAGACCGAGAAAAACGCTTCACTGCCAGAAATGGAGGCCCTACTAGGCGAGAGGACTGTTTTCTCGGCCCATTTGTGCAAAGGAGAGAAATGGCCCACCCAGCTCCAACCAAGAGCTTTTCAAGGCCAAGCCCAAAAGCGGCCATGCTACCTAGGCTCAGTGCTGAAACCCACCCATCTCCCCCTGTCCCGCCCTCTCTGCTGGCACAGAGCCTAAGTCCCAAGGACATTCTGACATCACTGATGAAAGTCTCATGCCGTCTGTAGACGGCTTTATCGGTTAAAGTGTTAAATACCAGTTCTTGGCCTCCATCTCCTGACTAGTATAATAGGCTCCACACACTTCCAAGATCATATTATGACCAACTGTGGATTGCTGGATACATTTCCAGTAGGTGGTAGCTATAGTAACCAAACTTGCAAGTGAGAGAGATGCCACAGTGAACTAATTTTATCACCTTTGGACAAATCATGGTGGGTCGCCATTCTGACATATTCATATTGCATCTATATATTCACTCACCATCCACAGGTGGCTGTACACTGGAGCAGTACTTTTGCTGCAGTTCTCTCGCCAGCTGCGCCTCCTCAATGACAGGGCTCTTAAGTGCCTCAACCATGGCCCTCCATGTGGGGTTTTCACTGGTGGTCAACCACGTTATCAAGACCTCTCTCAGCTGGTCACCAGGGTCACTGTACTGGATCCTGAGGCAGTTCAAAGTCCCCACAGCCACTTGGAGTTGGATGCCGAGGTTGTACCATTTGGCACGACATGAGAAAGTGTCATTGAGGACTGTTGCAAGGTCAGCTGTGCCCAAGCGAGCACCTGAATCAGTAGATGAAATTAATTATGAGTACTGAAGCTAGTGAACATTGATGTAGTTTAATACTGTTAAACGTAGTTAAGGGCGGGAAATCAGCTCACTGCGTGCACTCCCACTTGGGCATTAGCACTTAGCAAGGTGCGGCCCACGCGTGCGGCCACTTAGGGCAAGGAACATGCGCAGTACAGAGGTGCAGCACATGTACAGCGCGGCACTATCATAGTCGGTTGGTCGAGCAGCTCTTTGTCCCACCATGGGCCACCCTTTGTTCCTCCTCTGCCATTTCAGATTAGCAAGCCCATTATACAGTTGCTGGTCGGTGGTTAGTTATGTCTCCATTCTTACGATGTGATGTTCCAGGCTGCATGGGATGGATTCGGTCCCTATTCCTATCCCCTAATGGGGAGGCCCTCATACTACGACTCCCCCCAAAACTCGGGGAAATCCCTTGACGTCACGTGTCTAGGAGATTACAGCATGAACTCCTGTTACAGTCACATGACCCGATATCCGCCGGCAGCCTGGTTCCCGCCAAATGTAGTACCGTACTCTCGCGAAAGTCCGCCCAGTCCGCAAAGAGCGCCCACCCCCCACTTTTGGCTCAATTTACTGTATATAGGGTCAAAGTTTACTCGAATGAGCGCCCACCTTCGCGCTATAGCCTCGTGCCTCGTGTAACAGGCGATAGAGCGCATCAGTGAGATGTTCCAGCGTATCTGAGGTAAGAACCTCCTTGCAGCAAGTCTCTATTAGTCTGTGTATCCGTATCTATGGTGTCCATGTGTGTTGCCTGGTTTGCCTGTGCTGACGACGGCCCCGCGGCCTCCACGCTTGACCTCAGCCAGCGCTTGGCGGCAGCGAAGACGACGTGGTGAGCGGTGATGTTGCTAGTGACTCCAGCGATGTAGATGTGCTGGGAGGGCTTTGACTCACGCGCGCTTGCTGCTCGATCGCTGCTATTGCGCTACTTGTGTACGTAAACAAAGGTGGGCGCTCTTTTGGGGCTGAATGCGGAAACACTCGAAAGAGTGCCCACCCCCCTGTTTTTTGAGAAAGTAAGGTGCAGCGCCCATGGGCGGACTTTCGCGAGAGTACGGTAGTAGCTAGGGTGATCAACTTTGCCTTTCTCCATGAGTTAAACTGAAATAACAATGTAAGTTGCCAGGCTGGTAGGCCTAGGACATATCATTTACAAATGTGTGCAGATACGTAGCATCACCTGTCACTTCATAACAATTTAATCAGGGTTTCTTTTAGGGGGGGGGGGGGGGGGGGGGGGGCATTTGCCCCCCTTGAATGATACCCGAGAAGTATTATGTATGCAAAGCTATTCATGCCTCCCCCCCTTACCTCGCCGCGCTACGATTCTGCCCCCCCTTCAAACAATTTTCTAAAAGAAACACTGTTAATAGTTGTGGGAATTACATGCATGCTTAATTGGGCAAGGGTGAGCAAGTCCCTCACTAGAAGTAGCGCACAATGACAATAATGACAGAAAGTACTTCTGCACATGCGATGTAATGTACGAAGCATTATGTTTCCCGAAGTCATATTATAGTAAATCTGGCAATCCATTAAACATTCCAACCATAAATTCAACTTGCAAATCTGATGGCTACAAGGAAGGACAGGAAACGAGGCACCAAAATAATGTGCAGGAAACAAAAACACAGTGCAACAAATGAGGCCAGGAGGAAGGGCTGAAATGCTGCATGACAATGTAGCTTGACCATCTAGTGTTAACAATGCAGTACTTGTTTCGGAACCACTTGCTAGTTTAGTCTCGTTCCCAGACCCCCCTCGGAAAAATCGAGAAAGGGTCTGACAACACGTATGGCAATGCGGTGTCCGCGCGGGCTATATACTCGCGCCAATCAGATTGCAGAAATTATATACGTCACGTTCAATCGCGGATGTGCAAAACTCATCGGTATACGGTGACCGTCATGGCGTTCAGTTGACAAGGCTGTCGAAGTTTCCCGAGACAGAATAAGGTACGGAACATTGATACCGAAGCATTGAGGGGCATGCGCGCAATTGAAGCTTTCATTTCTGTATTTGTGTGCCTACCAGTCGGCTACGGGAAAAGTTTTCGTTAATACCGTTAGCTTCCCGTCGTAATTCAACTTTTGTACTGTGCAGCTCTCCGCTCTCGGGGTAGTAGCGTAGAACGGCTTGGTACATGTTCAAACTAGACTTAGTACTGTACATGCAGCTATTTAGTGGCGCACAACTCCAATTATCACCTTGAGTGTAAACATTCACACGTGATTGTGTAACTGATTGAATTCCTCTTGGACGCAGCATTGCCATATGTGTTGCCAGACCCTTTTCTCGATTTTTCTGAGGGGGGTCTGGGAACGAGACTATTGCTAGTTGTGTGTTAGTCTGGTTCCTACTCCGCGTTGCCTGAGACAAGGCTACGTAGCTGTGTTTATGAATCTTGAATGGTGGATAAATAGTTTTCGAAGCTGGACCTATTATTATAAGTGTGTTGCCTGCCTAAAAAGGAAGTGAGTGATACATATCTGCTTACCTTTGAGAGGTTCAGCGCTCATTTCCACGTCTGATGCTCAGGACAAGCAAGTGGGGAGGTACTGGTTCACAGCAATGGAGTACACAGAAACCACCCACAATCTTCGAAGAGTATACGAAGACCTAGTGGGGGTGTGGCTTTGGAGGACCAGTATGATGAAGAGACTACAGTCAGGCCTCCGCTCCTCTGTAATAATCAAAGTAGGAAGGAAATAGCTAGCTACATACACAAATCAATGTCACTGACAGCTGGTGTCACACAGCCACCACATTTCGAGCAACAGTGACCACATGCAGTGGAGATATTAACAGAGACGAGACACACAGATCTCACTTTTCTTTCTGGCTGCAACGGCTATCTCACTACCCAGCCTGCTACCCAAGCAACACTCATTTCGTTTCCTGTCACGAGCTATGAAAACGGATGTGGTTCAAAAGGAAGTGTTACATAATTAATTGGGAACATAATAGTGACCTTCGTACTTCAAGTTTCCGGCGGGTTTTTAACTGTGAAAGCGGTGTCACAGGAAATTTCGCCGCCAGGAAAAAACGTCGCGGCGACAAAATTTCCTGGGATATACGGTCGCTCTAGTATAACGGAGCGACCATATTTCCTAGGAATTATTGTAGCCCTCAGTAAAATTCGTCGCTCACAGTTATGTGCAAACATAAACCCTTCTGCATCACTGAGATGCACCAAGGACAATACGACATACTGCTAAGGTACCTGCATATTGCAGAAAGTCTCAAGAAGAACGAGAAGGATTATTTTTGAAAGTAAGAGGGTGGACTGATCTACCGTCGAATCGGAAGAACAACATTGATCAACGGGTGTGCCAAACAAGTACTTGAACAATAACCAACTATCTTGGCACTGCAGGCAGTACAAACGTTGATGTTTTATCACTGTTCTAAGCGGTTCCTGTATCTCGTCACCATTGGTTTGGGCACACCATTGCATGCGACCGATTTTCCTGGGGAGCTGCAATAATTCCTAGGAAATACGGTCGCTCCATTTACTAGAGCGACCGTATATCCTAGGAAATTTCGTCGCCGCGACAACGTACGGAACGCGGAACGGAACGCGGAACGGGAAGTAAAATGCGAGCCGCGCGCGCTATCATCACTTGCACCGTACGCGCAGGGCGTCTTTATTCACTGCGTTTTTATTCACAAATCGCGGGGGGAAGGCCTGGTATACACTGTTTACCCGTTGACCGGAAGTAAAATTTAATTTGCCTGTTTACGGGCAGGTGCATGTTATTTCAGCGATTCCCGTGCGAATTTACTTATCAGTATATCTGTCATGGAAAAGGTGGAAATAGGCATTTATATAACTGCTACTATCATATATCTAGGTCGAGAGCTATGTTTATAGCTCTCGCACTCGAAGTTCATGTCTTCTAGCTGCTTCCTGAAGCTGAAGGTGCAATTCTGCGTGTAACGAGTACAGTTTGTAGAATGCGCTCAGAATTTATAAATGTGTATGGGAGGGGTCAAGGCGTCCATGTAGCCACGCCTCTGCAGGAAGTTCGTCTGTTGAGAAGTAGGCGGGTCTGAATAGGTTCGAGTCCAGCACCGCACTTTGTGCTAGGCGCTGTAAGAATTCGGCATGGCTTGCATGAATATTGCTCCAGTTATTGCATGATACGCGGGTACCGTATAGTCTCGCGGGCCAGCCTCTCGCCACACCCACTACGCAGTCCAATCGCCACCGTACCGGAAATCCATTCACGCCCAAGACAAAAGAACCAACAACTATGGTCACGAGCTCTTAGACATTTGTCAGAGTGCAGGGCTGAGAACATTAAATGGAAGAGTGGGAAGCGACAAATCCCTTGGCCAGTACACATGCCACACAGCACAGGGAAGCAGTGTAGTCGATTATACAATTGTTTCTGAAAACCTGTTAAATTCGATTGAAGACTTCACAGTTTGCAAACTGTCCCCTCTCTCAGACCACTGCCCATTATTTACATCAATCAAAAGTGAGAATCTCTCAATGCTAGAATTATACAAACTACGATCTGATTCCTTTGAACTATTTGAAGAGTTGGTAGCCAGATACTCGCAACCCAAAGAGCCAGAGATGAGTGATTCCCCAATCAATTTAAAGGGGTCCCCAAAGGTTGAAACACTGCTAAAAATCAACCTTCAGCGCCCAATCTTTCTAGAAGAGCTCTCAAAAATTGAAGAAAACCTACAAGTTAACTCCACAAACGAATCTGCCATAACCTTCGCTTCTTTACTCCAAGACGCCCTTCGCAAATCATCTCCAAACACAAATAAAAGCAAGAACCGCCGACCACACTCACACAAGAGGTTCCCGTCTAACGCTTGGTTCGATGAGGAGTGCAAGGGTCTTAAGAGAGAAGTGAAGAGATTGGGAAGATTGCTCAAGCTTCACCTGAGAACAGCACAATAAGAGATAGGTTCATATCTAAGAAAGCCATCTACAAGGCCACTTTACGGAGAAAGAAAAGACAATCAGCAGCGTCACTTCACCAGAAACTCCACCTCTACAAATCAAAAAATCCAAGACTATTCTGGAAGTTTATCAACGGCCTAAATGGCAACAATCCTGAGCCTACCCCTATTACAATTGATCTGCTGGAGGAACACTTCAGAACACTCAATTCAGTTCCACATCATGATGTCCCTCTGAATCCCGAAGTGCCCATAACAGAATCTGATACTAACCCATGGACAGACTGTGAGATAACCGTCGATGAAATCGAAATGGCTATAAAAAAACTGAAAAAGGGCAAAGCCCCAGGTTGGGACGGCCTCACAACGGACATGTATAAGTGCTTCAATGGCAAGTTGAAAGAATTCCTGAAAGATCTGTTCAATCAAATTCTAGAGACGGGTTCATATCCGGATCAATGGAAGCGAGGCATCATCAAGCCGATCTTTAAAAGTGGAGCCAAATCTGACCCCAGTAACTATAGGGGTATCACCCTACTAAATACGATAGGGAAAATATTCACTTCAGTAATCAACAGGAGGTTGCTTGACTGGGCTGAGTCCACTAACATGATAAACGACTCCCAATTTGGCTTCAGAGAAGGCCGCCGAACAATTGACGCTATCTATACCCTCACTTCAGTGATGCATCTCTACAAGAAGAAACACAAGCCTCTGTATGCCTGCTTCGTGGACTTCAGAAAAGCTTTTGACTCCATCAACCATGACAAACTCTGGCACTGACCAAAGCAGGCCTGAGTATGAAGCTGCTGGTGTTGCTGCAAGACATATACAGAAATGCCACCTCAGTAGTTCGATCCGACTCGGGAATGTCTAAGCCATTCCCATGTGAAAAAGGTGTTAGGCAAGGCTGTAATTTAAGCCCACTTCTGTTCAGTCTGTCACTCTGCGGAAGACCTTCAGAGCACGCTTGACAAACTAGCAGAGTATTGCACCAAGTGGAATCTGCAAATAAACAACAAAAAGACCAAGGTCCTTATCTTCTCAGCCAAGAGAGCCAGCACAACTCAGATTTTTACAATCAACCAAGAACCATTGAGCTATGCCTCGTCCTACAAGTATCTAGGAATTATTCTTAGCACGAATGGTTCTCTAAAACCTGCAGTGCTGACCTTAGCCAACCAAGC
Organism: Axinella damicornis; assembly: GCA_963931865.1. NCBI lineage: Eukaryota > Metazoa > Porifera > Demospongiae > Axinellida > Axinellidae > Axinella > Axinella damicornis. Next base: position 2,941,790 of record OZ007518.1, read on the forward strand.
AAAGAAAGCAATCTTTGGTTTAATGAGAAAGTCAAAATCAATGCTCCACCCTAACCCATCCATACTCCTCCACCTATTCGACTCTCTCGTTCGCCCAATAATGGAGTACGCAAGCGAAGTGTGGTTCCACTCGGAGAAAGATGGCTTGGATAAGATCGAAAGAGGCTTTTGCAAATATATTTTAGGAGTTCCAACCTCAGCATGCAACATTGCCTGCTATGGTGAGCTGGGCAGATACCCACTCAAGATTCGTAGAGAACTAAGTGCGGTGAAATACTGGCTCCGGCTCACAACCCGTTGGGATACCCCCGCCTCCTGATTGAAGCGTATTCCAGCAATGTATCGGACAACCTCAGCCCCTGGGCTCAATCAGTTAAATCTGTCCTTGACAAAGCGGGATTCTCTTTTATTTGGCTTAACCCAATGCAAGTGGCTGAAGATGTGAATCATTTCCTGAAAGAGCTGGAACAAAGGCTTACTGACCAGTTTCTGCAACAATGGAAAGCAGACCTGTTAGGGTCACGGAAACTAAGATCATACAGGACCTTCAAATCTACCTTCGAACAAGAGCCCTACCTGCATCTTCCCCGACACCTGAGAATTCCTCTAACCAGACTGAGAACTAGGTCACACCAACTTATGATAGAGATTGGCTGGTATCACAGACCTCCCATCCCAGTGGAAGATCGCCTTTGCCCGACATGTAATGTAATTGAAGATGAAGAACACTTCATGTTGGAATGCACCCAATACAACAGAGAAGCGCTGATCAACTGGTGCACTAACAACCACAAACCGTTCCAACATCTCCAAAACAGTGAAAGACTCCAGTTCATCCTTGGAACAAGAAACATCAAGCTGATAAACCTAACTGCCTCCTTTGTCCAAAAGAACTTAAAGAAACGAACCACTAGCTAGTTAGCCAAGAAAGCATTAATGGTCATAGTCTTAACTCATGTTGACTAATGGGTCTCACGGCCCCCAAATTGTCATTAAAATTTATTAATTAATTAATTTATTTATTTACAACGGCACGTATGCGTAACGCGGAACATTTCCGGAAGTATACGGTATAACTAAATCTGAAGTAATGAAGTAATCACACAAGAAAGGTTATATCTTTGGATGTGGTGTAGTGATTATAATACTTTTTGGTATGCAAGCTCAGCTACAGCAGCTCTACACACCAATGCATGTACAAAGTTTGTAGCTTACTCAGAACGAGAGATATGACCTGACAACTGGAATTGAGTGAAAATGAGCACCATCTTCACAAAAATTGGTGCCGTTTGCAGTAACCAACTCCTGGACAGCTATTGCAGGTATTTTGTTCAAGAAGTATGAATGCTATAGTTAGGGTTCACATCAGTTTCCATGTTCCAGCAATGCAAATGGTATAAACAGTCCACATAAAACAATGCATGGGGGAATGAGAAAATGTATAGTCACCGGCATTAACATATGACAGAGAACTCTACATAGAGGCTCTGAAGTCTGTTCCTGAGTCAGCAGATGGTACAGAGCACTTCACACTTCGAGATGAAAGTATAAAGTGATAGCAAACAGAGTCACCGGCAGATACTATTCTGGTTCAGCTAACAGCGTCAAAGTTCAACCTGGCCAGTGTAGCTCCTGCTCACTGCTCTGCAAGAAGAGTAATCTCATCCTACAGCAGTGGAAGAATAACAGAGGGAAGGGTACACACTGACCAACACTGAATGCATTAGGACACTATGTGCAAAACAGCTTGGGAGAAATGTTATCGAACCCACAATAGGATACCAAAGCCAATCAAGGCTAGCACCAAATGCAATATTAAGAGTTGCGCGACCATCCAGTGTTACAGTAAAACCGTAGCACACAGGCTCTAGGAGATGCTCAATAAGAGGGTTATAGCAGAGCCAGGGATACTATAGGGCATATCATTCCCAATTGGGTTGTGTATACTGATCATTACAAAACGCTGTGTTTTGACACCATAGAGGTTTGTTGTCACATGAATCCACAGTATTATACAGATGGATTGAGAAGAAGGCTGATAATTGTCAGTGGTATGGGAGGTACCAGTGAACATACATATAAAAAGCATAGCCTGATAGGCTACATGTGGCTAAATGGTTGGAGGTGCAAGACAGGATGTGCAGCCATTAGTTGTGGCTATAAACAGACATTGAGCACCTGGATGCCACAGCATTATTCGTACCGTTCCATGTGAGAGTGACAGATAGTTATAAACAGACACTGAGCACCTGGATGCCACAGCATTATCTGTACCGTTGGGGCTCACCTTCCATGTGAGAGTGACAGATCTCGAAGTAGACAATATAATACAGCAGGAGCACTGGACCAGCAGAAGACGCTGATATTAAGACTGGATGAGAGATGGTGAAGAGCTAGAGGAGGTCATAGAGCATGAATCTGGTGATAATAGTGACTATGAATTACAAATACAGCAGCTTTATGTTATTATGTGTATCCACATGTGCATGCTTAATCATACTGTATTGAGAGATGATCTGGATCAGGGTTATAAAAGCTGGTGCCATTTCTAGTAACCTTCATCCACAAACTTAAAACGTACTCTGCTAGTTCAGTATACCCATAGCTAACTGCTATTAGCCCTAACAGCCGTGTTCCAGCCCCCAGGAAGAAGATATACCCTTGAACACCACTTTTGACCTTACAAAAAAGGTCAACATGAGCACACTAAATCGCTAATTCCCTTTATGCTCGCCGTCTTCGACCAAGATTAGGTAGCTATTACTACAACCATACTCCTACTTACCTCGAAACAGTGTAGCCCGACCCTTCGCCATCTTCGAGGAGAGAAATAACATGACTTGAACTGCACGATGTAGAAAACGCCATTTTCGGACAGGAAGTGGCCGTGCGCTGTAATTAATTTCCCGGAAGTTTGTACATTGGCGATTGGACTGTACGGTGTGGCGAGAGGCTGGCCTGCGAGACTATAGCTGTGAAGCCGCTATGTAGGCCGCAGTCTTGAATCTTGAATTAATCTTTCTGTTCTCAACTTCCATTATCACATTAAAAACAAACTAAAATTCATGGAGCATCAAAGCCTGCTCAGTGCCTCCAATTTGTTCCATTTTCCTTCGTGGCCATCATTGCGTGCCCTAACTTCAAAGTCATACATGGTCAGTGGTTGGAGTCCAGATTCCTCTGTAAGCCGAATGCTTGTTGTTGGTGCATTCACAGTCAGATGGTCTGAAATGAATGTCATATGCCGTCACATCGCCCGAGGTTTTGGCATTACTAAGGCTTGTCCCAGCTCAGGAACTTGAGCTGCAGGAGAGGAAATCATGAGAGAACTGACTAGGAAGACATTCCTAGCATTGTGGGCCTGACCTTTTGCTAATTCAGGCCTTAGGAGTATGTGCTCCTGGTATATGCATGGGCTCCTGGTAGTTGCTAATGAGCTGACTAAGAATCCAGCATTATGGAGTCATACTTCACTTCAAAGTAACCACTGCTGCTATTCCTGAACAAGCTCAGCATGGTGCTTTGTGAGTGGCCAAAGGCTTTCCTCTTACTTAACTATTTAACTCTTACCAATGTTACCATAACAAGCTGCATAAGAAACAGAAAAATTCCTATGAACTTATGGGTCATTCCAGGTGAGATCAACATGAAAAATGGACGACCCCTTCAGATTTCTCCGATAATTGGTACATGTGCTGAGAGTGCTAGGATATCATACCAGTACAAATATTTGTGGCTGGTATTGTACGGCTTCTTAGATATGGGTTGTCAAAGTTACAACTTTTGGGCGATTTTTGGCCTACCTTGCTCCATTTAATTGTCAATTTCTTGAATAGCAAGCAATTTAAGGTAAAACTAATAGGATAGGGTTGTAGCACATACAATAAGCTTCCATTTCATGTGCTTGAATGGTTTCTTTAACGAAGTTGGGTCAAAGGTCAAATATCGGCTTAATTAAGGTAGGAAGCACTGCATCGGCGAAATAACGCAATTTTGCTCATGAATAATTAATGAGATGACGTCACTTGCATACGGTTATTTAGAGTTATTCATCTGTTTACGTTTTCCCATGGCGGCAACCGGAATAAACAAGGGGGGCTTCTTTCTTTGATGCGGCTAGCGGCCCTTTCGAGTTTCAAATCGGTACTCTGATGTGGCCGTGCGGTACTTTGAAGATTTGTTTGAACACTTTTTTTTTTTTTTTTTTTTTTTTTTTTTTTTTTTTAAGTAAGAAGCTATTCTAGCTGATTGAATGTGGCGATGGGCTATCTGTGTGTGAATAGCTAGGTGGAGTGAGCAGGAATGTTTGTGGGTCTGCTGAAGTGGCCGAAGAACAGCCTGGAAAGTGAACAGCCTCCGACAGCTCCCTGGCCAAGGTACTCTAGAGAGTTGACCTTTCGGCATTACAGGCCCCGCCCATTTTCGTGTTAGGGCGAATTTGGCTGGTTTGGTAGCTGGACTGGGCTGGTGAGAGGGAGTAGATGTGTGGCCAAAACTCGGTAACCGAGAGGTGAACGTGGAAAAGCATCCCTATTTTTGCAGGGGGTAGGTTGACCTTTTGGAAACTGGCCTTGGCTTGAGTCGGTTTTAGTTGGTGTGCGTGGAATTTTTTTTGAAAGCCTAGGGTAGCCAAACCTCTGTTTTTGAGGGTGGCAGTGAGTTTTGGGCTGTAGCCTGCAAGTGAGGAGAGCAGGTGGTAAATCCATCCGTAGTTTTTGGGCCTGTTTTGTGTGTGTATTGATGATGGGGTCAGAGTGTGGGTGGGGCCTTGGAGAGGGTCCAAATTTTCAGTTTCGTAGAGGGCCTTAAAATTGAGTTTTAGGGCATTTTCAAGCAGAGGGAGCAGTTTGATGCAAAGTATTGCTGAAACTTGTGTACGCTTTGATGCTGCCCATTTATCCATCAACTTGGTTTCGGAGATCGCGGTACCCATGTTTACTACCTTAAAAACACTTTTTCAACTGTTCGGGTTATTTCAATTTCTTTCATACTTGGATATATTATTGATATGTTATTACTCTTCAAGGAAATAAAGTTTGGTTATGGGACTGACATGGGTTCAGGAGATATGCTCTTCTTTATATGTGGCTGTACAAGCAAATATAACAAAAATCTTACAAAACTGTTTTCAGTTTAGCCGTAACAGCTCTACTGTCTCTGATACAAACTGTATGTACGTCCAGTGGTAGTTCTAGGTTCTACAAGAGTTAAAAATACTTGACAAAGGCAGTGTGACGATATCTTAATTGTGCTGTGGGGTATTTGTATGAGCGGCTAGGTCCATGTGGGTGAAGAAGTGTCAGCCGGACTTCAGCATTTTCAAGATCTTTCTCCAACACACATGCCAACCACCATACGCTTTCGTGCACACAGGTTACATACCCTGATACTTGCTCAATTTCCAAATCCTCAGGTTGCTTTGTTACCCTTTCATCTTTTGAATCGGTTGATGATGAATACTTCTTTGTCGATAAAGTGTCATTCGATTTTGGAAGGAAGGTGTGTAGCTAAGCTACATGTTCCCGGTATAGTACGGTTCTTCTGAAATCGCAACTCAAGGTGAGCCTTCTCACTTTGGTACTCTTCTGAGGTGCAGTATTGGAAGGTGACTGATGGAATATTACAGGTGGCCCATTGGTACAACTGAAATGGTGTCATGATTTGATCTTCGTAGGGTCTCTGCAGACTGGCTCTACAGATATACTTAGGTTAAACTGTGGGTGTTCTTCACACATTCTCTTGGTGACCGGTCTGAGGTTCTTCTTGGCAGCATGGCCAGACTTCTTGAAAGTATTGCAGCAGGCACTTCTCCTCAACTCTTGTTAGCTAATGGTAACACTTGAACTTAGCACCAATAATATAAACAGAAGGAAGTGTTAATTTTTGGAACAGCCTAAGCTAGTTTGTGTTTGTATAAACAATACTACACTAACCTTACATGCATGCACCAGTGTGTACAATACTTGTCGTTGATCCTTTGCTTCTTCATCATCTCTCTCAGTATGGGATTCCAATTAGAGCACAGCGTCAATGCCATAAACCGCTTTACAAACCACTATCCGTTTACATGGAAAGCGGTTTAGTCAAATTGAACCACTTCAAAGTGCTTTGATATAAAGCGGTTTAGCACGTGTAAAAGGGGCTATAGAGTTGTATCATTTAACTACTAGGAATACGTATCCGCATAATTGCCTCGCGTGCACGCCACGGCCGCATGCGCAGCCTGGCCACGTGCTTACGAGTATGATAGATCTCTAGCTGTGAATTTGCAAGTGTGGACCTGAGTTAAACATGTCGATTACACTCACTGTTCGACTCCACATGTAGCTGCTCTAGCTCTGCAAGCCCAGATGGCCCTGTTCGCTTGTACCCTAGCCTCTGGCTACGGTGGAGTTGCGGTATAAACAGGTCACCGGCGTGCACAGCAATAGAAGGTTGGGAGGGGAGAACATTGGTGGCGAAGTACGGAGGCACGCAGCGGCCGCAAAACAGGCGTGGGATGTTGATGAGTATTTCGCGGGAAGTGCGGAAATTTTTTAACCCAAGCACGATTTTCGGTTATCAGGAAGCCCTCCACATACTTAGACTGACTGACTGACTACACAATAAACTGTACGTAAGTCTTGACTCACAGTCGATAGCTAGATCAAAGAACTGCCTCTATATAGTGTACGTTCATGTAGTCTACGTACGTTTTTTTTTCTAGGGCGGTGTTGGGGGGGCGCACGCCCCCCTCCGCCCCCCCTTAGTACCGCCACTGAAACAGATGTCGACTGTTTGACTCCATATGTAGCTGCTCCAGCTCTGCAAGCCCTGGAGCACCGCACGCTCGTCCACTGATCTGTTTCTCAAGGTTGTAGTTCTTGCACCATCGAGCCCTCGCAGGATATAAAACTCAATTGGCTGGCAGGAAACCTGCAACATTCCTATCAACATTCCTGAGTATGACATATTCCGGTACGTACGTACGCACGTATGTACATACCGTAGTTGCCGATTATTTCGCGTGGCAAAAATTTCGCGGTCTAGCCACTCAACGTGATACACAAATATTTCGCGGAGGGAAATTTTCGCTGATTACATCCTGTGAAAAAAAATACATTTCCGCTCGCTCGTAACAACTTACGATTGACACGTGTGATCGCGCGGATGGAGGTTAGCGATCAAGCTGTGTATGCGTGGCTATCACGTCTACAGCTGAGCTACTGTGTGAGCGTAAGCCCAGGAACACGAAGGACAGTAACTGTTATATATGCCTAGCTGGGGAAAAATATTTCGCGCGTTTAATATTCGCGGTCTTACTTCATCCGCGAATACCGCGAAAATTTCGCCCCCGCGAAATTAACTGCAACTACGGTACGTATATAGTGAGAAATAGTTCAGAGCCTCGTGCCAATGCGCTCAGCAATGAAAGGATAATGCCGTGGTGCAATCTGTGTTCACAATAGTGGTTGGTGTGTGCGTTGGAGAAAGATCTTGAAAATGCCAAGTCCGACTGATACTTCTTAACCCACGTAGACCTACGTAGCTCCTCATATATATACAAAAACATCCCACAGCACCAGATATCATCACACTGCTTTAGTCAAGCTAAACTGAAAACATCAAAACTGATATTTGCCTGTACAGCCACATATAAAGAGGAGCATATCTCCTGAACCCATGTCAGTCCCATAACCAAACTTTATTTCCTTGAAGAGTAATAACATATCAATAATATATCCAAGTATGAAAGAAATTGAAATAACCCGAACAGTGTACATCTACCTTTGGTTTTAGGTAAACTTTTTGTCCTTTTGTGTTGTGGTTTGCTGTACCCCAGTACTCAGTTGTATTATGTGGGTTGTGATTTTGATTAATTAAAAAATTTTAGTTGAAAAAGTGTTTTTAATTAAGCCGATATTTGACCTTTGACCCAACTTCGTTAAAGAAACCTTTCAAGCACATGAAATGGAAGCTTATTGTATGTGCTACAACCCTATCCTATTAGTTTTACCTTAAATTGCTTGCTATTCAAGAAATTGACAATTAAATGGAGCAAGGTAGGCCAAAAATCGCCCAAAAGTTGTAACTTTGACAGCCCATATCTAAGAAGCCGTACAATACCAGCCACAAATATTTGTACTGGTATGATATCCTAGCACTCCCAGCACATGTACCAATTATCGGAGAAATCTGAAGGGGTCGTCCATTTTTCATGTTGATCTCACCTGGAATGACCCTTATGGGAGATCATCACTGCAAAATTAATGCATCAGTGCTGTGGTAATGTGGCATGGTTCCAGGTAGGTATGTACACGTACGGCATACAATGTTGGTGAGCTCTAAACATGGTGTAGACAGGAACGTTCTACTTCAAAACTACTATGCATTCTGTGGTATATTGAACTGAACTAATCTTATGAGTTGTGGAAAAGTTATAATGACATTTCCTGTGTGGTTGTCCTGCTAGCTATATGTACTCCATCCTGTGCACTGTAAGACAGTCTGTATTTTATCAGTAGTACTAGTTGAGTCGACTATAATAAAGGCAGTTATATAGTGTGTGCGTACGACATAATTATACTATACTACACATTCATACCATAGTATGCCGACACATCTCTCCACTCTCCATCCTGGGCTTCAATGGGGATATTCTGAAGTTTGAGAGGCGCTGTAACTCGGACACTATAGCTACATCCTATTTACTGCAACTCGGACACTATAGCTACATCCTATATTGGATTCGGTTCAATCTACTTGGAAGTGAAGACTACGATGAGATGACTGTGTAGGGTGCTACAACCAGTAGCTATAGTCTTCACTCGAGAATCTTCACAGCTTGTCCCACTGAAGCACTACCACTTTCAAGTCAAAGCTCAAAGTGCGGGAGTTTGAAGTAAGGGCACGAAATAATGGTCATGAAGGAAGATGGAGTAGAGTATCTGGCTATAGTGATATGTGAGACACTGAAACAATTCTGTGTTCACTGAGTTGCAAGCTACTGATATGGTTTCATATGGGATGGTGTGTTAACCCTTTAAGCCCTATTGACGTCTATAGGCGTCATTTAGACCCTATGCACTTGTAGGGCTTCTCGCCAGTCCAAAAAGAGACCAAAAAGTCTTCAGAGGGCCTAGGGACGACTTTAAGGCACGAACTCAAAAATTTGGTCAGATTTCGGCGCGCCTCCCCCACTAAACGTACAAGCGGGGGGGTTTCGAAGGGGGGGCGGCAGCCCCCCCTTCGGCCTGCGGTGGGCATTTTTTGATTTTAATGAGATTCATTGACCCAAGAATTTCTGATTCTAATGATATTCATAGACCCCACCCAGGGCCTCAAGAAAACCTGCAAATTGGTGGTGTAAGGTGTGCCATCAGTCAGATCTGGCCCAAGTTTAGGGAAATGCTGGGCGAAAATCCGGCTGACATCCACCTTTGACCTCCGATTGCTGGCCTTGTGGGGGGTCATGAATATCATTAACGGTATTGCCAGAGGGGTCTCTCCATGTGTGCGGGCCCCACCAAGTTTGGCCGCTGAGGAGCGAAAGCTGTGGGAGAGGAGCACCTACGAAAGTGGTGTGCGCTGAATGCATGAAAATGTGTTGTCTTGGTGGAAAGAATTCGGTGGTTAAAGGGTTAATATGTGCATGGAGGATCAATGAATCTCATTAAAAATCGGCAAACCATCCCAAACTGGCACACAGTGCAAGTCTAGGCCGTTTTGAGGGCCCATTCTCACCAACTATGAATCTCATTAACCCTTTAAGCCCTATTGACGTCTATAGGCGTCATTTAGACCCTATGCACTTGTAGGGCTTCTCGCCAGTCCAAAAAGAGACCAAAAAGTCTTCAGAGGGCCTAGGGACGACTTTAAGGCACGAACTCAAAAATTTGGTCAGATTTCGGCGCGCCTCCCCCACTAAACGTACAAGCGGGGGGGTTTCGAAGGGGGGGCGGCAGCCCCCCCTTCGGCCTGCGGTGGGCATTTTTTGATTTTAATGAGATTCATTGACCCAAGAATTTCTGATTCTAATGATATTCATAGACCCCACCCAGGGCCTCAAGAAAACCTGCAAATTGGTGGTGTAAGGTGTGCCATCAGTCAGATCTGGCCCAAGTTTAGGGAAATGCTGGGCGAAAATCCGGCTGACATCCACCTTTGACCTCCGATTGCTGGCCTTGTGGGGGGTCATGAATATCATTAACGGTATTGCCAGAGGGGTCTCTCCATGTGTGCGGGCCCCACCAAGTTTGGCCGCTGAGGAGCGAAAGCTGTGGGAGAGGAGCACCTACGAAAGTGGTGTGCGCTGAATGCATGAAAATGTGTTGTCTTGGTGGAAAGAATTCGGTGGTTAAAGGGTTAATATGTGCATGGAGGATCAATGAATCTCATTAAAAATCGGCAAACCATCCCAAACTGGCACACAGTGCAAGTCTAGGCCGTTTTGAGGGCCCATTCTCACCAACTATGAATCTCATTAACCCTTTAAGCCCTATTGACGTCTATAGGCGTCATTTAGACCCTATGCACTTGTAGGGCTTCTCGCCAGTCCAAAAAGAGACCAAAAAGTCTTCAGAGGGCCTAGGGACGACTTTAAGGCACGAACTCAAAAATTTGGTCAGATTTCGGCGCGCCTCCCCCACTAAACGTACAAGCGGGGGGGTTTCGAAGGGGGGGCGGCAGCCCCCCCTTCGGCCTGCGGTGGGCATTTTTTGATTTTAATGAGATTCATTGACCCAAGAATTTCTGATTCTAATGATATTCATAGACCCCACCCAGGGCCTCAAGAAAACCTGCAAATTGGTGGTGTAAGGTGTGCCATCAGTCAGATCTGGCCCAAGTTTAGGGAAATGCTGGGCGAAAATCCGGCTGACATCCACCTTTGACCTCCGATTGCTGGCCTTGTGGGGGGTCATGAATATCATTAACGGTATTGCCAGAGGGGTCTCTCCATGTGTGCGGGCCCCACCAAGTTTGGCCGCTGAGGAGCGAAAGCTGTGGGAGAGGAGCACCTACGAAAGTGGTGTGCGCTGAATGCATGAAAATGTGTTGTCTTGGTGGAAAGAATTCGGTGGTTAAAGGGTTAATCTGGAAGTTAAGTGTATGCAAATCTTTGAAACTTCACCTGGTGATTGAAGTCATTATGACGTTATATACAGACATATGCATGCAGGATTTCTGTGCTGGTCTTTGGCATGGTACGTACGTATTTATAAGGTGAGGTTTTGTAACCATGCTCTGTTGTACCCTGCATGAGTATAAATTGCCTGTATGTGTATTGTACTCTAGCTTGAAGAAGACCTATTCAGGTCGAAACGTGTCATTACCGGTCGCGAACTTTTGACTACTCCTACCTACATACAGCTACTATGTAGCTATGTATTTATTTCTTTATGCAGCTCTTAATCCAGATTGTGTTGAGAATGTGACTGCGACCCTGGACACACACAAACCTTCTGTGACACTGAAATGGGACCCACCAGCCAATGCTAGATATGCAGGAGAGGTTTCTAGCTATGAGATTCGTATCGGGGATAGTGACAGGGATTTGAGCAACTTAAAGTGTTGCAACACTGTGAAGGTTGTGAAAGGTTCTACCACTACCGCTGTCATCACGAGGGAGTCAGGGCTCAGACCACTGACTACATTCACGAGGGCCTGCATGCGCAGTGGGGATAGCAACAGCCCCGGGTGGATACAATGTAAGAATTTTTCTACTGGAGGCACCTCCAGTAGCTACGTAGAGATTTTGTATGGGCTTCAATGGGGAAATCTTGAATTTTGGGTGGCCACAACTCGGACACTATACATCCTATTTACTTCAAATCTGGGATGCAGCCTATCTGCATGGTGACCAATGGGTACAAGGGTTTTTTTGTTGTCTTAGCAACAGAAACCTGGAATTTCATTTTTGCGGAATAAGGTCTATTCATCTTATTCTTTTTGTGCACACAGAATAAAAAGTCTTAGCTACCGACTATTTTGCAGGCCTTCAAACAAGAGAGAGCCTGCATGGGAACATTCATGATATCTAGTCTCAGAACCAGACCCCTCGCAAAGGGTCTGGTTCCGAGACTACATGATATCTGTATAACTTAATTGCCCTATCATGACGTAACATTATGAAAGGTTGTCTACTAGCCTTTTTGGATGGGGCGCCTGGGAACGAGGCTAGTTGTCTACTGCTCTGTCCCCACATGCATGCAAGAATGTTTGGCCGGACAACACATTGTCAAGTTGTCAGTCTGCAGTCGTGGTTAAAAATGCAGTAGTTGTAGGGTCATTCCGTGTCAAGTCAACACAAAAAAATCCTGACCTATTCTGATTTTGACGAAACTTGGTGAGCCTGTTAGTTACCCCGTGCGCGCATGCGCGAAGCGGGGTTAAGCAATCGGTTTTGTCCGTCAGTTAGTCAGTCGTCTGTCAGTCGTCTGTCAGGCGAATAAAATTGAACTTTTGCCACATAGACCCTCATAAACCATCGAAAGGGGGTCAAACAATAGCAAATAGCAAAAAACTGCTCTATGTGTACCTGACTGAAGTGAAGGCGCTTTGTTTAGGCTGTTTTTCCAGCTATTTCCTATTATTCGTAACGTTTGGCCCCACCTCTTCAACTTCACAATATGCATGTTGTTGTATATACGGTAAGCGGTCACTCCCACACCTTGGATATGGCCATACACGAACACAGTATACGCGATAGCACTTGTTCGATGCGATCGGCAGAGATGTCACGTCGATTGTAGCTGCACTGTATCCTGTAGACGTTCCGCGCGGGGTATGTGTTCTATGAACACCTCTAGTTCTATTAAGAAACCACTGCACACCAAATTTCAGCTTCTGAACTGCTATAACTTTTCAACTGCAACAAATTTAATTTTGGCTTAGTCATGGCACACTGTCTAAAATGCATTTTAGACAGTGTGCCATGACTGAAATACCCATATCTTCTGATGTGATCAATGTAGAGAGTTGCAACAAGGATTTTCTTGAAGCTCTTGAAAGGCTCTTTCATTTGGCGTATAATAGTTTGACGTTTGATCTATTCAAAGTTAAAAGGTTATGTAATCTGACCTTTGACCTTGGTTCTGGAAAAAGAAAGTTTTGATTTTTTTCAAACTTTTTTTGCAAAGACCTTGAACCTAAATGTGTTTATGCACCAAGTTTTAATTTGGGACTACAATGGGAACAGCAACTATAGACCAAAATGTAGTAGCATATACACGTTTTTGTATTCATGCTACTACATTTTGGTCTATAGCTGCTGTTCCCATTGTTGTCCCAAATTAAAACTTGGTGAATAAACACATGTAGGTTCAAGATCTTTATAAATAAAGTTGGAATAAAATCAAAAATTGTTTTTCCAGAACCAAGGTCAAAGGTCAGGCTGCAAAACCTTGGTTAATTGAGAGACCACTCCACACTAAATTTGGACTTCCTCAGTCTACAACTACAGGTATACTTCTTGACAGTGATTGCCTGTTTTTACACCACATGCCATGCATGACTCAAATAGCTACCTAGCTAATGTGATCTGTACAGAGACATTGACATTTCCTTAAAGTAGTTGTAATGCCCTCTTGTAATCTGACATGTTTACCTTAATGATATGTCGAAATCTGACCTTTGACCTTGGTTTTCACTTTGATTATGTGTGGTTAATAAGGCGACACATGCACACGGAGGAGGGTCTGGCTGGCATCAAGCATGTATACAGTACTTGGATTTGTCTGCTGCAGCAGTAATTGCAAAATCACCACTGCATTATTTCCTGTTGTTTTCAGTGACAGCAGACTGAAGTTATATTTTCAACCGACTTCTGAAAGCCCCAAAACAGTTAGCTAGCTTAAGTTGTACTAGAGGTAGATGGGAAGATGGTATACAGCTGGAAGTGGTCTAATTGTAGCCTCGTTCCCAGGCCCGCGCGCCATTTCGGTTGCACGAAAGAACGCAGAGGCTGCAAGCGACGAAAAGCTGGGCGGGGCCTGGGAACGAGGCTAGTCTAATTGCTCACCACCTATCTGAGGAATAATGACTAGCAGCAGCCTTACTCGGTGCATGGGTCTTTAATATGCTCTTTTCAACCCTGTGCAAGAACTTTTGTGTAGATGGGGATTTGATACTTATACGTACTACATACAAGTAATGTACTCAAGGTTATAGGCCATGATCATCATTAGGTTGAGAGAAAAAGACTTAGCTAAATACTGCAATTACCATCTGCAAGGTTTTTCATCAAAAAGAATGCTTGCAACTGGATTGTATGATGACCTCGCATAGTTCATGTGCCCTATAGTACTTGTGCAGCTGATCTCCACAGCATCCAATGGTATATCTCATAACCACTGCACACCAAATTTCAACAGAGTATGCACTCTTGGTAGCTACTCAGCCAGTTTAATTAGTTATGCATCCATCTGATGTATCCATTGTTTGGCTCATTAAGGTTACGGGATACTCGTGCGCGCGCCGTGCGAAATGTATAGGGAAATGCATACTTAAGCTCGCTAACCAAAAATCTCGAGTACGAAGAGAGTGAGCAACTTGATTCTGGCGGTGGAGGTGCGCTGTCACAAGATGCAGGGCATGACGGAAGCTTTTACGGATACGCTGTATAGCCGTGCAAAAACGAGCAGTTCAGTTCACCAAAAAGCCGTATTTACCGCTTTTCTCGAGCGAGACAGCAGATAAGTTTGCCAAGGATTATGCTATCAAAAAAAGCTTCCGTCATGCCCTGCACCTTGTGACAGCGCACCTCCACCGCCAGAATCAAGTTGCTCACGCTCTTCGTACTCGAGATTTTTGGTTAGCGAGCTTAAGTATGCATTTCCCTATACATTTTGGACGGCGCGCGCACGAGTATCCCGTAACCTTAACCAGAAATGTAATTGATTCTCTGCTAGTATAGCTAACCTGCCTTTGCAGCGCATGGGAGTTCACTGAAAACAGAGTAACTGCTATAACATTATGGTTATTTTGAACCTTGCTCATTGGTGAGAGCCTGAATAAGCCCTACATTAGTAACTTATCCTGACACCTGTGACCTAAGCATGAGTGTAGCTGCATGTGCATGTTCAGGTGGCTAGTGACGAACTAGTCAGAGTAAGGAGATACACCGGACTCATGCAGATGTAGTGATTGAGACAAGCATGTCCGTGAAGAGGGAACTGTCTTGTGCTACACTACGCTAGCACGAACGGAGGTGTCATAGCGACTGTCAGACCTCTGCACAACATGTTAACAGCAGTGCTCATGTAGGTGAATGTGGGGGCACACTGCAAACTAACCAGAAGATGCATGATGCAAACCTGACTGGTAAGTACCATGAAGAGAATGGACAAACATGTCTACCATCCACCATTCCAAAGAGTCACTCCATCAAATTCTGTCATGCTTCATAAAGAACAAACGTTTCCATAAAAGCAAGGCAGACATTTGTCTACCAGCTAAAGATTACGTGCTTGGTAGCTACTCAGCCAGTTAGTTATGCATCCATCTGATGTATCCATTGTTTGGCTCATTAACCAGAAATGTAATTGATTCTCTGCTAGTGTAACCTACCTTTGCAGCGCATGGGAGTTCACTGAAAACAGAGTAACCGCTATAACATTATGGTTATTTTAACTGAGTATTTTTTCCAGTGGCAGTAGCTGAAGCAAGTGAAGCCAGTTACTTGTAAATAAAGCAATGCTACGAAAAGGTCGCACATACACACTGACACAGACAGCAAGCTGAGCTGCAACTGAAGAGCATAAGTTGGTTCAGAAATTAATAAAACTATAGGCAGGTTAGTAAACATGATGGGTTTTAGACCCATTATCTGTGTATGCTATGTGCACATATTTCGTACATGCTACTACATTTTGGTCTATAGCTGCTGTTCCCATTGTAGTCCCAAATTAAAACTTGGTGAATAAACACATTTAGGTTCAAGGTCTATGCAAAAAAAGTTTGAAAAAAATCAAAACTTTCGTTTTTCCAGAACCAAGGTCAAAGGTCAGATTACATAACCTTTGAACGTTGAATAGATCGAACATCATTACACTCCTGGTAGGGGAAAAATTGTGCCGCGTATTATAATTACACTCCTGGTAGGGGAAAAATTGTGCCGCGTAATCTAATCTAAATAATCTAAATAATCTAAATAACCTTTGACTACCTTGCGAGTGGCCTACAAAGAATCTGCCTACACCATCGTGATCGCTATCGTTCAGTGACCCAAGCGTACAATTTTTGTGCTGAAACTCACCTTGGTGGTGGAGATACAAGCGCTTTTGTCTCGCCGTGGCCGCCATTGCTCGAGCGCTCTCTCCGACTTCCGGTGGCAGTACCGTTCTTAGGAAAGGCACACGAAGATTCTGACCACACAGCCGTGATCGCTGTCGTTCATTGACGCTTACATGCCAAAACTCACCGTGCTGGCTAAGTTGTGAGTGCTGTCTTGTCTTCCTTTTGGTCGCCATTGCTCGCGATCGACTGAACCACGTGGCATGTGCGTTAATTGAACGAATTGCAATAATCAATTAGCTTCGCTACGGCGAGGCAACCGCGGCGTTGCAACGGCTACCAGGAGTGCGGTTGCCCCTCGTATAATTAAATAATTAATTAATATAAATAACTCGTTCGACTGATAGGAACAGCGTACGAAGATTCTGACTACACCTTCATGATCGCTATCATCCACTGTCCCAACCGTACAATTTTGGTGCTGAAACTCACCTTGGTGGTGGAGATACAAGCGCTATTGTTGTGCCGTCGGCCGCCATTGCTCGATCGCTCTCTTCGACGTTGGTTGCCAGTGCAGTCTTACGAAGGCCCCACAAAGATTCTGACCACACGGCCATGATCGCTGTCGTCCACTGACGCTTACATGCCAAAATTCACCGTGCTGGCTAAGTTGTGAGTGCTGTCTTGTCTTCCTTTTGGTCGCCATTGCTCGCGATCGACTGAGCCACGTGGCATGTGCGTTAATTGGAACGAATTGCAATAATTAGCTTCGCTACGGCGAGGCAACCGCGGCGTTGCAACGGCTACCAGGAGTGCGGTTGCCCCTCGAATTATTATATGCTAAATGAAAGAGCCTTTCAAGAGCTTCGAGAAAATCCTTGTTGCAACTCTCTACGTTGATCACATCAGAAGATATGGGTATTTCAGTCATGGCACGCGGTCTAAAACGGGCACCTGAGGCGAAAATTAAATTTGTTACAGTTGAAAAGCTATAACACTTCAGAAGCTGAAATTTGGTGTGCAGTGGTTTCCTATATAATAGAACTAACAGGCTCACCAAGTTTCGTCAAAATCGGAAGAGGTCAGGATTTTTTTGTGTTGATTTGACATGGAATGACCCTGTACTAAGACTTGCAAAATATTGTCAGTAGGTAACAATGATACATCAAATCAACATTGTGCAGGGGTGGGACGTTACCACAATACAAAGTCTTACAATAATTAGAAATCAGCTCAATGCCGTACCACATCACATTATGTTACAGAAATCACATTCTATTATAGCACACAGGGCTCATATAAAGTGTGCATCAATTCTACCGGATGCAATCGTTCGAAACATTACTGGAACACAAACTTTTCCCAACAGCTCTTATCGTATGGTTTCTGTAACATCTTAGTGATCTCTTCTTCATTTACTGCCGCTTCGAGCAAAATTGCCTGCTGTTTGATTTCTTCGTAGGACAGTACACGTTGCTGCCAACCACCCTTGGCCTGGTCTTTCTCTTCTTGAATCAGAAGTTCAATGTATTCCACTTTGGTAAGAGGGTTTGGCTTCAGAGCGATTTCATCTAAGTGGCGCAAGCTCTGCTTTATGGTCTGGACACAGTCCTGGATGTTTGTGGATATGAATTGCATGCGGCTTTCTAAGTTTGATGTCGTGCTATCTGCCATGGTTTTGCCGCTCATTGCCTCCTCGTGCCCGTTATCGATCCATTCCTGTTGTAGCACATTGATGTGGGACAGGCCTTTCCTTATCTCATTCTCGAGGCGTAGGATATTGGCTTCCAGCCTTTGGTATTCCCGTAGCACCTCTTTAGTCAATTGCAAACTTTTGCATGGCTCCATTTGTGAAAGGCTGTCAAAGAACTTCTTGATACTCTTGAGACCCATCTTCCAGAACATTTGGGCAAAGTCCTCATCATCTTCAGCATCCTCTCCATCTTTCTCGCCGGCTTTTGTGAACAGGGCAGAATTGTTGAACTTGAAGGCTTTCTCAAAAGGGATTTGAGCCTCCCTGACTGCAGCCAATACAGGGGGCTCGCCACCATCAGCGAAAGTGACCATCATGTAGATGCTGCTGGCAATGTCTTTGCCAAATATGGCTAGGATCGAGTCAAAGATGTACTTATGTGTTGGGATCAGTCGGCCAGGGGTGGCCTGAGTGACTAACCCGATGCCATCCAAATGGTCAATGCCACCGTATTTTTCGGAAATGGAGAAGAATTGCTTGATTTGACTAGTGATCTCCTTGTCCCTTTTCAACCCCTGAGTGTGCCCAAAGCCTGGGGTATCTATGACAGTCAGTGTGTATGGAACGGGTGAACCTTCCATCTTGAGAAAGGTGTAACTGGTGACCCAGTTTGTCTGGGTGTGTGATTGAGACAGCGTGGATTCATCCGTGATCAGCTTGAAGCGGAAATCATCTTCCCATTCAACTCCCAGGACGTAGTTGGCCATGCCATTGATCAAAGTACTCTTGCCTGCCCCAGTAGCACCGACTACCATGATAACTTTTTCTGGGGACTGGTCAGTAGGATCAGGACTGCCAATGTGGCATTTGGAAATGCCTTTCCCTTTATCTTTCATCACAGATTTGAGTGGCAGCTTGTAGACTAGTGGAGGCCCCTTCTCGATGGGTTTACCACACATCAACTTCATTTGTTCAGCCAAACGAGGCTTGGCTGACTGAGGCTTGTGACTGGGTTCCATTTTACTGGCACCATTTTGAGCTGGATGAGGTGATGGTTTGATTTCTGGGCGTGCATCGCTAGTTGTGGCTATTTCTGAGGATTCGGTTGCCAGAGGAGGAAGCTTGGGCAATGAGGAGCCTCCATTGACCTTTGACCCTATATCATATCAATATATACAAAAGGATACATAATGACTCCACCCCTTCGGTAGTATACAAGATCATGATACAGCTGTGACTATGCCGCCTATCAAACTCGGAGTGACACCCTGGTCTCGCCGGAAGTGAGATGCACCAGTCACGTTCTCGCAGTGGCATATAGCTACGTACAGGAAGTAGCCCGCCTACATTACGTGCAACCACAACGTCTAGTCTGAGAACAACACACCGCAGTAACTCCCTACAGGTTGACTTTGTTGCTCTGCAATGCAGGTTAGGGCTGCACATGTGTAGCCAAGCCCAGTCCAACCAGGGCCCAGGCCTGGGCAATGTTCAATTGTGCCCAGGAGAATATAAACATACTTGCACTCTACAGTGACTGAGCAGAGGCTCCCTGACCTTGCTGTCCTCTCAAGTGAAAGATAACTAAGCCTCTGGTACCACCTGCCAATGAGACCTGTCAACAGCTAGGTATACGTATAACTCTGAAAAAGCACCTCACACACCTCCAAGATCATATGTCACCAATGGTAGATTGACACATTTGAATATATGGGGGCCAAGAGCTGATATTAAAGCACTCTGACATATTCACGAAATATATTCACTCACCATCCACAGATGGATGTCCACTGGAGCAGTACTTTTGCTGCAGTTCCTTTGCCAGCTGCACCTCCCCATTGACAGGGCTCTTAAGTGCTTCAACCATGGCCATCCAAGTGGGACTTTTGCTAGTTGTCAACCACGTTCTCAAGACCTCTCTCAGCTGGTCACCAGCATCACTGTACTGGGCCTTAAGGCAGTCCAAACTCCCCACGTCTACTCGGAGTTGGACGCCGAGGTTGTACCATTTGGCACGACATGAGAAAGTGTCATTCAGGACTGTTGCAAGGTCAGCTGTGCCCAAGGTAGCACCTGAAACAGTAGATGAAATGAAATATATATGAGCACTGAAGCTGGTGAACATTGACTGAAATAGCAATGTAAGTTGCCAGGCTGGTAGAACTAGGACATTTCATCTACAAATGTGAGCAGATATGTAACATCAATTGTCACTTTGTATCTATTTAATAGTCTGTGGGAATTACGTGCATGCTTAATAATTGGGCAAGGGTGAGCAAGTCCCTCACTAGTAGTAGTGCACAATGACAATAATGACAGAAAGTGCACATGTAATGTAATGTATGAAAGTTAACATTATGTTTCCCAAAGAGTCATATACCGTATAGCGGGAAAATTTGGCGGGGGTTTTAATTTGGCTATTTGGCGGTGCAGGAAAAAATCGCCAAATTAAATTCCGCCAATATTAAACCCCACCCCAGCCGGCCACTCGGGTATGCGCGCGCACATTAGTAACGCACATACGTACGTAGTATACGATCGATTATGGCGCTGTACCAGTAAAGACAGTTGTATACTCCCAAGAGAACGTGACATCGGGGATTCCTCACTCTCCGGGAAGGAACTACAAGCCGCTAAGGAGAATGTGAGGGACGTGGTCAACGATTGCGCTCGAGCGCAATCCAGTCGCCGCTCTCGGACGGTGGGGCTCCAAAGTACCAAACTGTATGGAGAACGTCATAGCCTCTGACACATCTCTCTACTAGTACTTCGAAGGTCTCCATGGCTAGCTGGTAAGTACTGGTCGCACTCGATCCATACATGTACACTGAGCGCCTCGCGCGCCCTGAGGCTGCCGTTACGTCATTTGTGAGGATCGCCAAATTTAAAATTCGCCAAATTTAAAAATACGGCGTTTTGGCTGAAATCGCCAAATTTAATGCCCGCCAAATTTTCCCGCTATACGGTAAATCTGGCAATCCATTAAACATTCCAACCATAAATTCAACTTGCAGATCTGATGGCTACAATGAAGGACAGGAAACGAGGCACCAAATGTGCAGGAAGCAAAAGCACAGTCCATGCAGGAGGAAGGGCTGCATGACAATGTAGCTAGACCAGCTAGTGCTAACAATTAATGCAGTAGTTGTTTCGGGAATTTCACAAACCACTCGCTAGTTGTGTGTTAGTCTGGTTCCTACTCAGCGTAGCCAGAGACGAGGCTAGCTGAATCTTGAATGGCAGATTAAGGTGGCGGGCAAGTGATTTTGGAATTAATAATTATGTCATCTAAAATATGTTGTAACCTGCAAGTTCTGCCATGAATGGAAACCAAATGCGGTAATCAAACACTTCATGGTAAGTGCTACTTATGTACCAAGCCAGGATGTTCTGGAGCAGCAAACAACGGAGACAGCGAATTATTCAGTATGATGGAATTTAATAATTTTTCTGTACGTCTCAGTTTCACTGCACGCAAGCTACTGCTGCTGCTCTTTCTCAGGATCAAGACAGGCCAGGTCTGGAGGGGGCTACGTTGAGTTTATGTAAGTACGCTTCCGAACCAGCCGGATACGGAGTTAAAAGTGTTATCGCGAGGTCAATTTTCCTGTTTTTGTACATCTTGCAGGGGAAAAACCACGATGAGACGTTCGTTCGACGCCATATGACAACGTAGCCCCCTCGAGTAACCAGTGGAAGAGCTGCCTGCGAAGAGCATTTTAGCTAAATACGTTCAGCTGATTTTTGAGATGTACAGAAAAAACAGTGCTGTATTTCGCCGAGATTTGCAGCTGGCGTTGTCACGGTACGAAGTACGAATAACGTAGCGCTCAACTAGATACGCTGTCAATGGATGCCCAACAGCCTTGGAAGAAGAAAGGTGGCACAGCATCTTGGATGGCTGCTGCGGGAGCGTTCGAGAGCAGTGATTCAGAACTCGAACCACGCCTCCAATTATTGCGCGGTAACGCGCGCGTATCATTGCTTGCCCGCCACCTTAATAGTTTTTGTAGCTGGACCTATTATTATTTAGTGCTACTCATGTGACCCTCAATGAATCAGACGCCTCAGAATCGATCACATGACGGAGCATTAAATCGCTTATTGCTCACTTTAGTGTGCATTATCTAGATAATGCACACTTTTCAAAGATCAAAGGCTGTCTCGGGTCAGTGAGTTGCACTAAGTAGTTTATATACCAGTTTGCAGTGCATTACGGGCTTTAGTGCTCTTGGGCAATCTAGTTAACGGTCTCGGGTGGATAGCCTTTCGGCTCGTGCATTATCTTGCTCTCGACCATTAACTAGATTGCCCTTGTGCACTAAAACCCGTAATGCATGGCAAACTGGTATCTAAGTATTACATAAGTGCCTACCTGACCAGGAATTGAGTGGTACCATTGGCAAATGGTATACATCTGCTTACCTGTGAGAGGTTCAGTGCTCATTTCCACGTCTGACGCTCAGGACAAGCAAGTGGGGAGGTACTGCAATGGAGTACACAGAAACCACCCACAATCTTCAGTCAATAGTGGGGGTGTGGCTTTGGAGGACTAGTACGATGAAGGGACTCAGTCAGGCCTCCGCTCCTCTGTAATAATCAAAGTAGGAAGGTAAATAGCAGTGACCACAAAATACCTTTGGTGTTCATCAAAGTTGTTTATCCAATGACAAAACTATGAATAGCTTTTAACTAGCTAGCCAATAGCTGATATATGAATATAGTAACTTAAGTTCTAATTACACTTTACTGACCAGTTGTGTCATCATATGAATATTGCACCCAGATGGTGCCAACATGATGAATGTTACTGCAAGTTTTCTGCATGGTATCCAATAAATTTAGTACTGGGTTCGTGCATGAGAGCTGCAGCACCAGATCCAGCAAGGTATTGTTGGTGTGCAACTCACAAAATGGCAACTCAGGCAACCAAATCGAGGTTAAAACTGCCCAGGAGTTTTACAGTGATAGCTACAGTGCACAATGACAACAATGACAGACGACAGACCGTACTTCTGGCAGATGTGATGTAATGTATTAGCAACATGTTTCCCAAAGTCATATTATCGTAAATCTGGCAATCCATTAAACATCCCAACCATAAAATTCAACTTGCAGATCTGATGGCTACAAGGAAGGACAGGAAACGAGGCACCAATGGTGCAACACAGTGCAACAAATGAGACCAGGAGGAAGGGCTGAAATGCTGCATGACAAAGTAGCTAAACCAGGTAGTGCTAACAATGCAGTCTGAGCTACTGACTTTACCAGTGTTAAACAGCCAACTTCAATGCAGTAGTTGTTTCCGGATTTTCACAAGCCACTTACTAGTTGTGTGTTAGTCTGGTTCCTACTCAGCGTCGCCTGAGGCAAGGCTACATAGCCGTGTGTATGAATCTTGAACGGTGGATAAATAGTTTTCGAAGCTGGACCTATTATGATAAGTGTGTTGCCTGCCTAACAAAGAAATTACTGAATGTGCTGCATGAACCTCGACTGTGAGCTACATACATATATATATGAGTGTTGTACATGAGCAGCAATGTTGTTGCTCTTCCGGCGGATAGCTTCAGCAAAGTCATCATGAACATTTTCAAGCTTGCCGTGTCCTTGCGCATCTGTTGTGGGGGCGTACAGTCTACACTATTTGGCCCTTTGGACTCAGAGTAGTGCTCAGTATGTGACATCATAACATGATTGTGTGTTAATTGGGATGAACTGCAAGTGACATGTGTCAGCGAACAACCTACAATTTATAAACAGGCTGCCTTTGAATGAGGCAATGAGTGCAAGCTGGTGGATGCAATCAGAGTCTGCCAACGTATCCACATATGCATGGTGAGAGCAAAACCTGAGGCACAATTCTGAAGGGTCACCTTAAGTGTGCTACCAGCGAGTTGCACCACTACCAGCTGTGCGGATTCCACTCGTAAACAATGCTTGCAAAGGTGAAATTGTGGAAATGGTGTCATGTATAAATGAGATAGTCAACATTTCTAAGAGAGTGATAAGTTCAGCCAGACCCTCCTTTCCCACGTGTGATACTGGAAGCGGTCTACACAAGGGGGTTTCCGGACAGCGGACACGTCCCCAGTTTTTGCTCTCTGGGAGCAGTTTTTGCTAACAACTGCACAGCGTTGGAGAGTTTGAAGGTAGGGTATGCATGCCACTTACCATAGTTCGGAATTGCTAACGGAGGGAATGCGAGCGGCATGAATGCCGTGTCCGGAATTAAGACTGTCCGGAACCCCCCTCCATTACCTTACAGTGTCTGCACTGCTGTTCCACAACGTTGGTTATCAGCAAGAAAGGTTGTGTTGTTTGTGCAGTTCACTCACAACTGTCAAGTTCACAAGCCAGTACCAGTCAAGTGACCAAATTATAGGTAAATGCTAACTAAACGTTCTCCTGGTGCAGCCAATGTCTTTCTCTCCTCCCACGCGGCCTGGGAACGAGGCTACAAAAACCTGTGCCCCCCCCCCCCGCCCGTCATACCAAACCTAAAAGAGTCACAGACTGTATAGGAATCGGTCTCTTGGATGCGAGACTATAACCACCCACATGTACAGCCATAGATAATAGTTTACGCTCTATTATCTATGGTACAGCCAGCCAAGTTGAGGGGCGTGGCCGCTATCGAGTATACAGTGCCCCACCCGCAATTTACGTTAATAGAAACGAGACACACAGATCTCACTTTTCTTTCTGGCTTCAACGGCTATCTCACTGCACAAGCAACACCGGTCAATATGACGAGAGAAAAGATCTAGCTTCTTCGCTACAATTTATACTGGAACGGAATGGAACAACACAAAGTATCAGAATGGAAAGAAGATAAGGGCGGGGCTCGTTTGAGCAAGCGAGGTCCGACTGATGGGTGATACATTGACTGCGATTATTGCCAACGCAAACACGTGCGCTCGTTCCCAGTGCGAGGGTGCATGAGGTTTGACACAATAATTATTGATTATAGGGCTAGGCATTCAAAGCATAACCATAAGAGAATTATGTTCGATTCATATAGCCCAATATTCAGGTATTGGTCTCACTTATATAGCAGCAGCAACAGACGTATCATCATGCATAGGTTGGAATGGTGGAAAAGCAACATTGCCTGCTGTTTCATTTCCTTGTAGCTAGTACTGAACACGTTGCTGCCAATTGTCTTTAGCCTGGTCTTTCTCGGATTGGATCAGAAGCTCGATGTACTCCACTTCGGTAAGGGGATTGGACTTCAGGGCAATTTTACCTAAGCGGTTAAAGCTCTGCTTTATGGTGTGGACCATTTCCAGGACCATTGTGTACATGAATATTGGAGGTGGTTCTCCATGTTCGATATCATGCCTTCCGCTGTGGTTTTGCCGCTCATTGCCTCCTCGTACCGCTTTTTGAGATCATCAACTGTCCTTTCCTCCTCTTCTTCGTACTAGCAGTGCTTCGTTCTAGCAGTGCTTCGTTCTGCCACGATCATGCATCTTGAAGTGGAACCCATTCAACTCCCAGGATGTAGTTGGCCATGTCATTGATCAGGATGCTCTTGCCCACCCCAGTATAGCACCGAGCACCGTGAGGACCTTTTCTGGGGACTTATCAGCAGAGCGAGGCCTGCCAATGTGGCATTTAACGATTCACTTGGAATTATCTGTCAACAATTGTTGGACTGGTAGCTTGTACACTTTTGGAGTGCCATTCTCAATGGGTGAGCCACACGTCGCCTTCATTTGCACTGCTAAGCGAGGTTACTCATGCTTGGCTCAATGTCCTTTGTGACTGGGTTTCAACTTAACGACGTCAGCTTCATTTGGACGGTTCAGTTTAGGTAGGGACTTACTGATGTCATGTTTCTCTGGATAGTCCTCTGGGTACAAGTGGTTCTCTTGTGCTTTGTGTCACAACCACACTCAGCTCCTTGTGGCAGATTTCATCTCCATCTTCCAGATCGGCTGTGTGCTATAGTTGCTGATCATGAATGCAAGCAATACATAGCATAGTAGCAATTACATGCTTGACTTCACATAATTTATGACCATAACGGAATTAATGGTTCCTATTAAATGTATTTCCGAAATGATGAGTTGTGCATTGCTCTACTACATGGTGTGTGAGGGTGTGGCCTCGAAACTACACGTGTAATATAAATCAGCACAATGCAGGAGTTTACCGCATACATAGTAGCTATCATGATTCTCATAGAAATCAGCTCGGTGTGCAGGGACTAAAGTTTACAACAATCAGACATAGCATGTGTACCTAATCATGATGTCAGATGAGTTATAGCTATATAAAACCCTATGCACCACATAGAGCCCAGGTATAATACTGGTAAACCTGTACACCCATCAGACTATGGCTGCAGGTAAGTTATAGGTGGCCCTTTACCAATTAGGTATATGCTGTAAACAGAAAGCAGGAAAAAGAATGCCGAATATTAAATCCCCACATAAATTTCAGTTGTAATTTGACTCATAAACTTGCCCCTCCAGTTTGGAAACTTCCTGTTAGCTAGCTACAACGTCAAGCTTCCCATTTGCTGGGAGGATCAAAGGTCGAAATGTTTACCATGAAGGTCATATTTCTGTTAGTTTGAGGTATGAATTGTTCACTCCAGGGACAACTACTGGCCAGTATAATTATGGAGGCAATGACAACACACATTCACATTTCCTTATGCGCACGTCTATTTCCCAGGCCTTCAAGAACAAGGATGTTGATGTCTGCAACTTCATTGGTACTGCCAAGATTCTGACCATGACGTCACTTACCTAACACATGAAAGGTTGTCTATTGCAGTCCTCACAAGAATCTATTCCAAGCCACACAAGTTGTCAGTCTGTCATGGTTACAAATGCAGTAGCTAGCTGTACAAAAAGTTGCACATTGGCAACAACGATACACGTTAGCTACACATAGGTGTAATACACAAATCAAAATATTGCAGGGGTAAAGAATTTACCACATAGCAACAAAGTTCACAATTAATTCGTATAGAAATAAGCTCCATGTGCAGGTACTAAAATTGACCACATCATGCTATTATAGCACACAGGGGTCCTATAAAGTGCATCAATGATAATGAATTCGATTGTTCAAAATGTTACTGGAACTGAACTTTTGCCACCAACTTTTCCCACCAGTTCCTACTGGTCCAGGATGGTTTCTGCAACATCTGAGTGGTCTCTTTCTCATTTAATACTGCTGTGAGCAACGTTGCCTGCTGTTTCATTTCTTTGTGGTGCTGCACACGTTGCTGCCAACCATCCTTGGCCTGGTCTTTCTCGGATTGAATCAGAAGTTCAATGTATTCCACTTTGCTAAGAGGGTTTGGCTTCAGGGTGATTTGGTCTAAGCGGTGCAAGCTCTGCTTTATGGTCTGGATCATTTCCAGCACCTTCGTGGATATGCTTTGTAGGTTGCGCTCTGTGTTTGATATCATCCCTTCTGCCGTGGTCTTGCTCTTCATCCCCTCATCGTACCGCTTTTTGAGGTTCTTTCCTCCTCTTCTTCATACTGCTCATACCGACAGGCCATGTTGACATGTTTTCTCCAGTGGCAATGACCTGGACAAATTCTACATGTGGCATAACTGCTACCGCCCCCGTCCATAGCAGCACACCGGTATTTGTCTCCATCATTAGAGTAGGGACAAGGGTAGTGACAAGTGTAGTTGCAATTGAGGCAGCTTGTGACGTATGTACCAGTAGGGAGATAGATCACTCTCGTTTTAGGTACCATGACTTTGTATGTGAAACACTTGTATGCATCAACCTCAGCCTGCTGAACTTGCAGGATTCGTTGTTCCCGTTGTAGTTCATCCATGCAAGACAGGCCTTTCCTTATCTCATTCCGGAGGCCTTGGATATTGGCTTCCAGCATTTTGTGTTCCTGTAGCACCTCTTTGGTCAACTGCAGGCTTTTGAGTTCTTTTGCAAGGCTGTCAGCCAAATGAGGTCCAGGATAGGCTTGTGCCTGATGAAGGTTTAGCAGAGAAAGGGAAGTTATTAAACAATGAAAATTGGCTAGGATTCCTACTTCCAACAGGGTTTTTTTTCACTTTTCAGCTATCTGCTAACTTGCCTGGTAAAAAATAGCATGCATGCTTCACAGGGTGAATGGGTGGATATGTCTACTCAAGGTCACTGTTAAACGTGGTGATTGTGAGCTTGCTGTACACATACATCTAATCATGCCTGTTTTGAGCCTAGTTTTGGGACGTTTCTGAGGCAAGTTTCATGCAACATGCATGTAACCTACCAACATTTCATGACTGAGCTCCTTATGAACATGCATATTTTCAGCTCCTGAAATTTGCATGCTAGCTACATGCATGAAATACAAAAATGAGTATGAATACATGAATCTTGTTGGGAGCTAGCTAGCCGAGTTGCCGCTGGATATACGCTAAGCTTGCTATATCTGCATGCTAGGCCACACATTAAGCTACATTGCTACACGTGCACTAAGCTACAGGCTAGGCTAGCTATTATGTTCTTGAACTGGTTATGTTCTTGAACTGGTTAGTTAGTTGGTCTTAGGTTCGCAGCTGTGGTTTTCAGTGATTAGCTACGAATATTTCACTGGCTTCAGTCAGTCAGTGGTCACTTATCTGAAGTCCATTTTTGTGAACCCTACTGAAACGTAATTCACTATTAATTTTGTGTAGCAAGCTGATATTCACCCTATGTATACAGTGACCACCAGTAGGTGGTCACTGTATACATAGGGCAATTAGATTGACCTGCACACTAGGCCACACCCTAAGCTAAAAGGTATATACGTATTTTGTGGTGGACAGAGGTTCGCAGGTGGACACTCTGGCAATTAACCATGTGAATCTTCAGCTTGATAACTTGAAAACTGAAGACTGAAGTTCCAGTTTCTTTTTGTCACCTTAACAATGTCACCTTAACAACAGCTGTAATTATTTTAGTTTTGCAGCTGCCATTGTGTGCCAAGGATCGACACGCATGTACAATCAATGAAGTTAGCTAGCAACTGGCACTGCTAACTCATTTTGACCAAGGTGGAATAATTTTCGATTTGTACCCTGGACTGCCACATATGCCTCTATGTATCATACATACGTAAACTGAATAATAGAGACTTGTAAGTCATACATTTAACCTGTCTTTCAGAAACTCCATCCTCCCCAGGTTCTTGAAGTGCGGACATGTCGCCAACCTCTCTGGATAGCACGCTACGTGAAATTCCACTGCCTCCACAATGAGCACAGACTTTCCAGCCCTTTAAAATTTAAATGAGGGTGACAAATGCAGTCATACATGTCATAGTAAATAATTGATCAAATTAACATGTTGCCCTTGTCAAGAGCGCATGATAAGAGTGCATGATGACATAGCCTCGAACTCCTCCGCGCCTGGGTTCGAGGCTAATGATGACAGTCATCTTCGACGATGTCATCATGCACTCTTGCTGGTACATACACTCTATGCTCTCTGATGGACACATTCAAGTTATCACTTATTGCTAGATATTTGGCCCTAAATGTGATGGTGTAGATACTTATGTTACATGAAATTGAGTGATGGAGGTGATAACGTGTACTAGGATGGTGAGAGGCTGACTACTGCAAAGGAGGGGGTCACCCTCATGAGGGTGAGTCGGACGGTCTATGAATTCTTCCATCTAAGTCAAGTCGTTGTATAAAGTGGTGCAAAAATGACAGTACTTCTCTTTCAGCAGACACCTATAAGTTCTCTTATTATGGTCAACTTCGCTTTCCCGATTTGCTGAGGCAATACAAAAATAGTGAAGGAACGGAGAGCAACAGAGATCTTTGGGATCAGGGAGTCCATCTCCGGGCTTGAAGAATCGCAGAAGGGCTGTAATTTTGACAGACAGTGTTCAGCGCTGCACAGATGAATCGTTGCTGTTAATATCCACTGTAAATAAATTGTGTGTTAAATTTTTGTGGTTGAGGGCAACTACAAAAATATTTTAACAACGAACATTTTCCCAATCTACGATATTGCATGTCTGTGCTATCCCTACACGTAAAGTCTATCTACTCTATGGTAGCTAGCTAAGTCAGACAGATCACCATCTACTCTATGGTAAGTAGCTAAGACGTGCCGATCACTCTACGGTAAGTCAGTGCTGAGAGGGTCACAATGGTGTACTAATAGGCCTTACAGTTGACTCTAAGGTGTGCCTCTTTGGTACAGGCTGGTCCATCTCCAGATCCTCTTTCATCTTCCTTTTCCTGCTGCCACCCTCATTTGCATCAGGAATGCCACCTTCTTTTGGTGGGTGAAGACCAGCTAGATGTGGAAATAGAAAGTAGAAGTTGTGTAGATATTTCAAAATGATTACTTTCTTTGCTCAGGCTTACCACCAGTGCAGCTAGTAGTCCGGCTACCACCTTCAGGAATATCACCCACATCTGGCAGGTCATCTGTGAGCATGGTTACAATGGTAACTCTGAAGTAGCCACTATATTTTTGTCTTAACTTACCTAAATCAAAGTCTGGATCAGGAAATTCGTCGTCAGGTTCTGGCTACAGAGAGAAAGAATACTGTACACTGTCAAATATGTCAGTAATGGTACAGCTGAATAGATAGTGCATTTGTACCTCACTGCAGCATAAGCAAATCTGCTACAGAATGCATGGTTACCCTGGTTACAGACAAGCTGGATATTGTGGTTAGAAGAAGTTTACTTTGGGGTTCAGAGACTAATCGCATAAGGCAACTTGAGAGGAAGCTGGCCAGATTATCTACATGCCTTCCAACCATAATGTGTAGAACTTAACATCTGTTATGGGACCTGCTGCCATCAGGGCTTGAAAATTTCAGTTGTAGTTAGTGACCTTGCAGATGTTCCCAAGATTGTAAGTGAGATGCCGTTATTGGGTTACGTAAGTGTTCTACTGGGCACTTCTTGTTACATAAAACTGTGGGTACCAGGCGCTCTTCTCCCCAATTACCCCGAGCTCCTGGGAACGAAGCTATTCCCATTCCTACTTGGTGCATGGAAGGAGACTACTTGTATATTGAAATATTACCTCAGAGGTAGGTGCAGCTGCTCTCTGGACATGACGGCTGAGCTGCTGCCTTCCAATATCGCGGATATGAGCAAGTTTCTCCATCTTGAACTGTAATTTCTTCATGTCTTCTTGCTTCTTCTTCAATTCTTCTTGAGCTTGTGTGGGTTCCTTTTGCAATGCTTTGATTTGGTCTTGGGAACATTTGAGCTCAGATTCCTTCGTTTTAAGCTCCTCTTCCAATTCTCTAATCTTCTCCTCCATTTTTTTGATCATCCCTTCTAGGAGCTTACAATGCCTCTCGTAAGCCTGACTTTTCTCTTGTAGTTGTGTCTTCTCCTGCAGTAAGCCTCGTATTTCATACAGCAACTGGCACTCCTTTTCTTTGTCCAGTAACTTGTCCTTGAAACCATCTCTGTCTTCTACAATTTTCTGGGCGTTTTGACTGGATTTTACGATGGTATCCTGTAATTGGCTTGTTTTCTCAGTGAAGATTGCTGTTGACTTTTGAAAGTCCCTGAATTGCTTTTCAGTTTTCACTAATTCTTCACTACATCGGCGGACATTCTCTCCACACTTCTGAATCGTGGAAAGTAGCTCAGCACTAGTAGCCTTTGACACAAAAATGTACAACTGTCATCAAGTGCATGCTGCATAACAACTTGATATTTTACTTCTTACCCCTTCTTGTTTGGTAATACAGGGTAGTTGCTCCACAGGTTCATTGTCGGACATACACTGTAGGGATCCCTGAATGATCAAAACACAAATCAATGTGCACATATTTCTTGGTAAAATGTTCATGAATGTTACAACTAAGCCGGTCTATATGCAATTTACTGCCCACAAAGCACCTACACACAGTGGTGGTTCTGGGAGGGGAGGGGGCTATTTGCTTCTCCATCACCTCCTCACTAACTGCCCCCCAGACCGCTGTGCTATCGTGCAGTTTGCCCCATTGAAGCATATGCACCTGTGCCCCTGGATCTTACTGGATCTGCCCCTGTACACACTTATTGCTGTACTATTGGCTGCAGGTAGTTCACTCAGGCTTGCTCACAATGTCGAAGCATGCACTATAGTACAAGTAGTTGGCTCAACTACTTCCCCTTCGTTCGTCTACGTGAGTAATCCAGTGCCGGACAGCTCTCTGTGCAGAGCTGCTGCTCCCCGATTATGTCCGCTTCAGCTGCTGCTCCCCGATTGCATCGATCGGCTTCAGCTGCTGCTCCCCGTTTGTGTCCGCTTCGACTGCTGCTCCCTGATTGCAACCCCCAAGCTGTTCTGGAAGATTCCAACCCATGCCCTGGCCCAATGTTCTCGAAGATTCTTTGTGGAGTTCGAGGTTCAGCAAATTGAAGTACGAAAGTCGCACATCACTAGTCTAGTTCCGCCCCACAAACATCCCACTTCCGTCACGCACACACGCACATTAAATCTTAATACATTGATAACCAACCATGTTTCTCTGCTAGCTCAGAAGCGAGTCGGCTCATCCCTATCGTTCGCAATGCTTGGATCACAGCAGACCATGTGGGAGTCACTTGCTTGTTCCAATGACTGAGCATGTGCAAGCGACGATCCGCAATGGTGTCATTCTCTATTTGAATAGCCTCCAACGTCGGCATTTTGATTCCCAGCATGAGACCAAAAGGAATCCAACTGTTGACCTCCTTCAACTCCTGCACAAGGTCATCTAGTTCAGCACCTGAGTGTTTAAGGATTGCCAAATTCAAATTCCTGGTTTCAGTTTTATTATATTCCTTGCAAGAGGCAGAAGCAACTATAGTGGTTTACACTGGTACTAAGATAATTGGCATACACACTACAGTAGGTACACAACAAGAAGATCATTTCAGCCGTAGGGAGTAGCTACCCTAGTAGCTAGTACTAACCATCACAAAATGCTGTATTTTCATTTCAAGTTTGTCCCTCTCCTTGACAAGGCAACTCATGCCTTATTTTTCACACTGCGATTTCATCCCTCCTTGAATGATTTTCCATATACTTACCAGAACTTTGAAGTGCAGTTGTAGTGAACAATTTGAATTTGGTTGTGAAATGATCTGGTCTTGCTTCATCTCAATCAAGCTGCCTTATGCAATATTATGAGTATCCAACACCAAACTGAAACTGAAACTCTCATAACCACTGTCTCCTGGGATTGTCTGTAACCAGGGTAACCACTCTCTGGGGCTAATTGAACAAGCAATCTGTATTGACAGTGACATAATTATATCATGATCACAGCCCTCAGAAATGGAAAGTACGTCACTCGGAATGCATCACTGTTCAGAGAGGCAAACTTCAGACCCTTTCAATGGGAAGAGGAATTAAGATAGTGATGATGACAATAGTGCTGACCATGACGATGATGATAGAGAGGAAACCGAAAGGAAAACCGTTCAAACCATTCGCAGAACAATGTTGGAAATGAAGACTCAACGAATGGTATTGAGTGCGAAATCTTAAACCCGTGCATCGATATGTTTATGAAAGTTCACTGTGAAAGTTCACTATGTTTATGAAAGTTCACTGTGAAAGTTCACTGTGAGTGTTCATGTATTTTTGTTGTCTTTAATACAGCATGGAAGCCGTTTGGTCCCCACCCTCATCCATCTCCCCCCTCCCTCTTTACAGTGGTAGTTCTCTCACAGACTCAATTGTTTCCCATGTTCTTCCTTTCCTGTATATTCAATTTTGCTCATCCATTTTATCAGTATACCTGATGACATTGTCTTTATTATTCCTGAGTTGTGCCCAGCGGAGTCATTTCCAACTGATGAATATTTCGGATCGAAATGTTGTGGGAGCCTATCATTCTATTGTTGATGCTGTGAATTAGCTCAATAACTCGATCCCGCTATTCATCGTTTCAACACAGTAATTAGCCTATAGCTCTTTATTGCCGCTCATGCAGCCACTCCACTCCCAGGAGTCTTATATTATAGTGGCTAATTGGCTGACTAGTATTCAGGTCCACAGGAGAAACTAGCTGTAGATATGGGACTTGACGGCGTGATTGTACCATTTACACGCTGTTCGAGCCTGTTGTGGGACCACTTCAACTTCTGAGTATTACGTTATTTCCTGCATAGACCACACCTACGGGCACTCCTCTAGGCAGGAGAATCGCTGAAAAAGCCGAATACGAAAATTCAAACGGTCCCACCATGGACTCGACAGCCATGCAGACGGTGTGGATACGGAGAAGCTCTGATGGCTTACGGTGCCCGTCGGCGTCTAATCCGTATCTTCAGGTGGTTTCTCCTGTGGTCATCCATGCATTTCTTCTCAGGCAATCCCACCAAACCAATACCTATATAGAAGTAGTCTATATATACAGTGGATTCAGCTTGTTTGTTGCAGGGACTGTTTTGGAATGAACTTGCTGACAGCTCTTGGACCCACCACAAAATAGTATCTTGATACAAGATTTTGCAAGCTACTGGAAGCATTTGTCATCATATCTCTCAAGTACAAATAGGCTGTTAACTCTGAATGGTCTCACTGCAAAAGCAAGTTTTATCCACAGAGTGGTTACACTGGTTGCAGACAAGCTGGAGGTGGTGCTTAGAAGGGGTTCAGAGACTAATTGCATAAGGCAACTTGAGAGGAAGCTGGCCCAGATTATCTTACAACCATAATCTTGTGATCTTAACCACTAAACATCTCTGCTGCAATCAAGGGCATGAAATTTCCATGACAACCAGTTGTAGCTAGTGACCTCGCAGATGTTCCCAAGATTGTCAGTGAGATGATCTGGTAGTCTCGTTCCCAGACCCGCGCGCCGCTTTCGGTTGCACGAAAGAAAGCGCTTTTCCGTACTGCGGGGCCTGGGAACGAGGCTAATGATCTGGGCCAGTTGCGTTATGCAATTACCCTAACCCTTGAGTAAACCTCCAATAACCACTAGTATGGTCTCCAGCTTGTACCGCTGATTTATGTAGCTTTGCAAGTGCAGCAGCAGCACGACACGACGGTCTTCACCACAAAACCACAGTAGTCCGCACAAATTTAATTAGCTGAGTAGCTTTTATGGTAGCCTCGTTCCCAGGCCCGAGACGGCGAGGAGAAAAGGGCCTGGTTTCCACTGTTTGCGCATGCGCTAACTAGCGGTGGAATTCCACCAGCCCCGTGGACGTTCGATTATGTTTGTACACTTGTGACGTTGAAGTGGGTAACGTGATCCGTACAGTTAACTGAGCTGGCTGGCAAAGTGAGTGGCGTGCGTTACAACAACTCTCGATCATGCTCTCCTATGTCCTCAGGTGGCAAGCTAGGCACTCCTGAATTGAGCTAGAACAGCGACTTGCGATTGAACGAAGGGATGTTTTCGTGTGGCTATTGTCGCACCGACCGGGTGGAGTCAGTATGCTACCAGACTCTTCCGTTTGTTTTGAATAAGGAATGTCCGGTAAGTCTGTTGCTGGTGGCAGTGCAATTGTGGTTGTGTCGCCCCTCATCTCGCGGATCGAGGACCAGTGTAGCAAAATAGGTAGCGTCACACCCTCGACCATGTGACTACGAAGACGTCATTTGCACCCTCCCCCTTATGAATACGTGTTATGGTTACAGATAATTAAGCGCATGCGCAAACAGTGGAAACCAGGCCCTTTTCTCCTCCCTCTCTCTCGGGCCTGGGAACGAGGCTACTTTTATGGCTGTAGTATGGCTTGATGTGTACCTTGCACAACTAGTTAATTGAATTTGTGTGCACTACAGTGGCTGCTGCGCTTGCAAAGCTACATAAATCAGCGGTATCCAAGGTCTCCAGCTTGTATCCAAGGTAACCACTTGGTGGTTAAAACAAACAATATAGTTTTTACAGTGCATGTGACCTGATTCACTGTAACTGCCAAAACGTCACCAACTGACACACAAGCAAACAGAGCAATTACTTGACCTGGTTTGCACATGCACAAAATGACTCTCTACCATGCAACCATGAAAAGAAACAGCTTATGGAAGCAAAAACCCTGAATTAAAGTATAACGGGTAATATTAAATTCCCCATTTAAATTCTTATTGGCTTATGGGAGCTCATGACGGCTTTTGCAGTCATTGGTTGGTAAAAAGTTAACTCCAATAAATTACTTACCAGCAATTAGGTATGCAAACTGTGAAGTTTTACATCCAGCCAAATTGGAGACAACTCACTGTGGTTAAGGTTGCCTCAATAATTGTGAACGTAGTACAATGTTTTACGGAGATTTATAAGTAATTTACGGAGGTGTTGTCAGAGACTGTTTGGCCTCAGCTGGAGGGATCCAGCGAGAGCTGCTGCTTCACTACTACGTAGTCAGGAACAGATGTGTGTTGGGTACTCGTACGTTAACAGTAGTAGCTACCTGGCTCGTAGTTGCGAGATCTGGAGCAGTTTTCGCGCCTCTGCACGGGACCCAGGTAGCTATGGCGACCGAGCGACTGTTTCGTCGAAGGCGGAAAGGAAGAGTACCTTCAACTACGCTTCTGACTGTTGCTGTGTGTGCTGCAGCGAGTGTACAAGGCAGTTACGCCTGGGGGAAAGTCGAATCGCCAACTTTAGGTAAGTTAAAGAGCCGTTTCTGATTAGCATACAAGAAATTTCTCGTGACCGCAAAAGCCTACGAAAGCGCTCTGTAACGCTCAACAATCGCATTTCCATACTTCCCCCAGGCAGAACAAGTGAGTATCCACTTAGCCCTTTCCATCCATACACTAAAAACACCTTCAAACCCAGCTAGTTTTCCGCCTTCACCGTTTTATTCTACATTTTCATTTATTAATTGATTTTCGCGGTGACGTCACAATTGATGTTGCCGTGACAACCCAAAACCACACTTCCAGGATAGTGCTAGGACTGTACAATCTTCCTGCCAAGTTTCAGTTGGAGACATCTATTATTGTTGCCACAGCATCATGAAACACATACACTGTTCAGTCCTCCTTGGTTCCTATTCTGAGGCAGCCTTAACCACAGTGAGAACACATCGATAGTATCTTGCAATTCTAGACGGCTTGACATCATGGAGCCTCAATGTAGAGCATGTAGAGCTGTCACAATCCTCAAAGTTAATATTTTGCCAATCCTCTTCATTTCGCTTCAATTTGCACTGCCACTGGAAAGTCAGCTCCTTTCCAGTAGCTTCGACAGCAAAGACCACAGGCCCATACGTGCCGGGGAAAGTCGTCTCCGAGTTTGATGGGTGGGAGGTAATTGCTGGAGGTTGAGCTGCATGATGATTGAATGGAATAGCAAACAAGCCAATGAACAACATAACAGGCAATGTCCAGGTCTGTATGAACTACATAGCTAATTATTATACGAGCAGCCCTTGGCTGAATGGTAAATTACACTCAAAAGCCAATAGCCAATGTTCAGAGCAGCAACATCTCAGTGTATACTGACTTCGTCAGCTGCTTTATCAACCAATGACGCGGCATACCGGTATATATACGTCATGAGACTTTCAACTTCATGGTGTCACATCCAGCACTGTCCTTTGGAGATAGGTTCTGTGCGAACAGACAGAGAAGGTGGGTGGGTGCACCCAAAGCCGGAAGTATGCAAACAGCATGGCCGCATCTGGGCTTAGCCGTATATAGCTGTTGGTTGCAGCCATTAGCCTCGAATTCCAGTATTTCAGGCCTGATTTTTCTGCTAGAGCAAGTTACCATTGCCTGAGCATCTGACCACATACCTGTTAACGAGT
Organism: Axinella damicornis; assembly: GCA_963931865.1. NCBI lineage: Eukaryota > Metazoa > Porifera > Demospongiae > Axinellida > Axinellidae > Axinella > Axinella damicornis. Next base: position 2,979,391 of record OZ007518.1, read on the forward strand.
GGGCGTGGTTAGAGCCACGAATGTAGCAAGCATGGGTGTGTGCAGTTCTGTACGAAGATTTGAGGATGAAAACTTATCTAGCTAAGGTTATGTTACAAGCTATAAAACTGACCTACAATGTCTACGATGGTGTCAGAAGGTCCACCTCAGATCGATATTTTTTCCAGTCGAGTGTCTGGGGGAGTGCCCCCTACACTACACTTGCGCTCGAGGTATGCTACACCATGCAGTGTAAATTTTGCCCGGGTTACTTGTACAGGTGACACTGCCCATGACACAGAGTCTTCTGCTGTTAAAATGAGCAGTGTAGATGCCAGTGATCCACACAAACAACTACCAAAGGCATTGCCTAGAACTATGCAGCACCAAGTGAAGCTACATGCATGTATACACAATCGGTCAGAGAGGCACATTGGAAGACATTACTCCACTCAGTATTTTACATTGCTTGGCTGTGCATGTCTTGGGTATATGTAACCACAAGAAAGTTATTCATAGACCATAACAGAAAATTAATATTACAATGAAGCTTTATAAATGTTGTGCATATTATAGGCATCAACAGTTTGTTTTCCTGCATGGGAACCGGCCTCAAATAATACAGGCTAACTATGTAAAGGCTATTTGCATTGACAATTGAATTTGTAACCAGAGTTGCTGGCAAGTTGCTTTCAGTGTTGCTGCATAGGCTGAGATCAGTACATTGCTGTATACACAGCACAGTTTGGCTAGTGAGTTCCTCATCATATAAGATTTTTAGTCATTGTAAACAAACAGGGAAACTACCTGGTAATACGGGACTGGACGGGCACCGACATCGTCAAAATTACTCCATGATCGCACCGTATGCTTGCCGTTTTGAGTCCGTGGTGGGAACACTTGAAGACGGACTCATGCACAGCTTTTTCGCCATTGTTGCTTAGAGGAGTGCCCGTAGGTGTGGTCTACGCCGGAAATAACGTAATATTCAAAACTAGATGGTTCCCACCACGGAGTCGAATGGACTCAAACGGCAGGCATACGGTGCGATCACGGAACGCCTTTGACGATGAAAATGCCCGTCCGGTCCCGTATTCACAGGTAGTTTTCCTGTGAACTTAGCAACAACTTGACAACAGGATATTACCTACAGGTGTCAGTGCACATAGCTTGCAGATGACAAAGGGAAGGTAATCATTACTGCAGCAGCATGGCACTGACACATTTGTTTATTCATACCTTCACCCTGGTATAAGGGTCCAAAGTCGAACAGGTTGCTGTTTTTCCAGCGGGTTACATTAAGACCGGAGCAGTTATCTGATGTCAGCCGGTAGAGTTCAGCTCCTTTTGTGTTACCCCAACTGGGAGAAACCAGGTATAATTCTGGTTGGACTTTGACAGTAAAGTACTGACATGCTGTGGTTTCCACTGTGAGACGCTGTTCCCCCTTCTGATTGTGTGAAAACAAAGAAAGAAGGCTTGACTCCAGAGCTGACTTCATCTTCCTGATTGCATTCAGAAACGTACTCAAGCAGGACTTGGAGCTAAAGACGACATGAAGGAGTGGGGATTGCTCATAATAGAACATGTCGACATGACAGACCCCATAATGACGTAACACAGGCGCAATGGTGTTTGCAATCTGCCTTAGCGTGCTGATGTTGTTGCTAGAACGGCAGAATTTCAGGACAGGGCCTTTAATGCCGCTCTCTTTGACGTCCGTACTCTCTCCATTCACTTTCACTCAGTACAAAGAAGTCGCTATGGTAGGAGGTGTGGATCCTGAACTCTGGATCACTCTCGAGGTCAACCGGGCGCTGCATCGCCGATCGACAAGACGCAACGTTACATCAGGAATACTTCAACAAACTGTTGGTCATGCGCTCGCGACAAAGTCGGACAAACGTGTACTTCGACGTGTATATTGGTCCGGCAGGAAGGAAGTACCTACTTTAGGTATAGGTACCGGAAACGCGCGCACATCTAGAACGAATATCCTAGCAAGTTGGAGTTTTTTTTTGTTTTGTTTTCTTAAATTTTTTTTATATGGGGTCAACCCATGAAAAATTATGTGTGTACAAGGTACAAATAAAGAGATGTAGAAAGTATGCTGAGTACAAAGTAATTGAACAAAGTGATGAGGGCAGTTAAAGTGCAGGGCTTCATGTTGGCCGGAGCTGTGCCTCACTGCTGACAAGGTCGATGGGGGGTGTGGGCTTCGAAGCATGGCCGCAGGCTGATCGTGCTCCCCGGATGCACTGTATTGCTGAGCGAAGGAGGGAGAATGAAAGGCGGCACCGATCCAAGCAACTGCCTTACTACGGCGTATACGCGTATACGCTGATACGCCTATAGCCAATGCACGGGTGTAGATATCAAAGAGGCGCCAGCTATAGAGCGGTTGCACTTGATGTTACCGGTGTCATAGGGAATCTGGCACCCCCGAGAATTTGGCACCCCCATGCCAAATTCCCTAGGGATACTGGTACCCCCTCAGGGATTTTGGCATCCCCCATGCAACAGGGAATATGGCACCCGCACGCATTATTCCCTAGGGAATATGGCACCCCATGCAAATTTTTCGTCGGTGTCAGGTCGACATAACAACAACCGAAACGCCCTCCGTTTACAGTGATCTTAGAAACGCAAGCAACTCGAAGAACTGCCACACGTACACTGAAGTACTCAGTCACGTGGTTTTGTGACATTAATGCAGCCGCAATGCTATTATGCTTTACTATTATGCTGATCTGCAGTCAATCATCAAATTAGATGGGTTTACTGTATTATGCTGATCTGCAGTCAATCATCAGATCAGATGGGGTTTACTATATTATGCTGATCTGCAGTCAATCATCTGATCAGATGGGGTTTACTATATTATGCTGATCTGCTCATGCATTCATGCATGTATATTGTACGAGTTGCATCCACGCATCACAGCTATTATAATCAGTGATACTATGTAATCTAATATTATTATTATAATTATTATCTATGATTATGCCATGAATGTCCACGCTCAGCGCTCATGTGCACGTCACCGTATGTTTACTATAAAATGTTGATACAGGGTGAACTGCACTCTGGTATAACATCATACTGAGTCTGGCGGAAACAGGCGTTCTTATCTCTTTTAAGAACAAGGAAACATACATTTCCTTTTCATACGTCAGACAAAAGGTTCAGTATATAAAGAGAACGAAGTAGAGGGCACTATAACCCTGCCTCTTCGCAAAAATCATGGCACTGCAAATGCTCATCGTGTCATTGGTTGTCGCACTGTCCGCGGCTACCTTCGGCGTGAATGGAGCGATAGCCTATCCCCCTACGTCTGCAGACACAGAGGTAGCGCCGCCGCGAATGCGAAAACTTAGGGTGATCTCTGTTACCCAGGAACGACTTGAAGTCGATTTCAACACACCTACGGGAGGCATCCGCATCCTTAGCGAGGTGCAGCGGCGTGGTGCCCAAGCTGTACGACTCTCCATTACGTCAACAAATGGGGAGCCCATCTTTGCAGCAGATCGCCCAAATGAACTAGACCGGTCAAGCCTCCTGTCAATCGGTGGGAATGATTTTTTGCTCGTAAATGAAACTTCAGACAGTGGTGAAACAAAGATGACTGAGTACGTTGTCCCAACGGGTTACTCTATTCGAGTCAAGAATGCACTGAAGCACCACCTATTGCCAGAGAAAATACTGCGACATCTTGATCACGAAACCGTCAATGCCACCGGACGCAGTGCAATAGAAGAGCTCATGACGCGTCCTGAAGTGCAGCTCATCGTAGAAGCAGCCCACGCACTTGGAAATGCTGGCCTGTACGGCGTCGACAATCCAGCCGTGATGGCATTTTACACTACGGCAATGCATTTCGCGAAGGCCATAGCCGAGGATGCGGATGCGGACGTAGTTGGTTCAGAGACATTACATGTACCTCATGTACCTTACGGAAAAAGAGCTAAGCGGGGATTTTGGGACTTTTCGAGGCCGTCAACTGAACACTGCTCCAACGTTAACGGTGGCAGTCGGTGTGAACTCGGGACCTGCCCAAGAGGACGAAAATGCAGAGGGTTGTGTGGCCCTGGATGCGATTGCTGGTGGATTGTTTGCTTGGATTGCTGCTGGAATGAAGGGTGTGACTGGCATGACGTGAATGCCTGTCGGGATGGAAGGAATAGTCTAGAGTGCTGGTTAAATGCAGTTGTGGTGCCATTAGGGTGCAGTTAATGTAAGTTGGGGCTTTTGTTTGGAGTAACTTTTGCTTTGGATGCACCATCACCTGAATGATTTGTACTTATTAATCATTGTATATTAGCTGTTGTTATTGTGTAGTCCTGTGACTTTAATCACTTTATGGGGGGGAAAACAGGTTGAAACACGCATGCGCAGACTTGCATATGCTGCTTGAAATGCATGTCTCGATTTCTGTTGCGTGTTACTTAGTGATGAAGCAGTAGCTAGCTAGCTATATGAATCCACTGGCGCCACACAGCACTGTTTAGGCCTATAGCTATAATATTATGCTAATTAGACAATTTGCAACAGGAGCTAGTGTTGCCAAGTAACATTACTGTGTGTCATTGGCTTGAATGTGTAGGGAACACGTTTCGGTGCATGGGGTATAAGTCAGCTTGGGCATCATGGAAATGTGTATGACTGGGTAATTCCAAATCAATTCAGCAAAAGTTTGCAAGTGACCCCCTCAGAATTGGACGAAAATTGGTTTGCAAGTAGTACTCGTCTTGTGGTTTTATGAAGCCAGACAAAATGCTACTCTCGTATGTTGTATGACTTCCTGATTATAGCCCATCAAACTTAAGATTCAACTTTTTCCCGATTTTTGCTGGTATAGTAATTATTCAAATCCTCATAACTTTCTCATGCTTGATTGTATATAGTAACCATGTTTTCCGTATTGTTTTGTGGGATCAGACAATTATTTATAGTTTATTCAGCAGTGCATGTATACTTTGCACTGATTGTTTCAGTCTCACAGAAATGTGTGTTTATGTCACCAAAAATGGTAACAGTCTGATGTCATTGAGGCAGCTGAGTAGCTACAGTTCACTTTGTCTGAAAAATTATCTTGTGTATGGAAACCATAGCTACACAGATCTTGATGCCACACGCATCAAAGTGCAGAACACTTGTATGCACATGTCCTTGTAATTGGTTATTTAATTATCAGATCAGATAAATGCTGATCTCCAGTCAATCATCAGGATTATGCTAAACTGCAGGCAATCATCAGATTGGATGCATTGGTTTACTTTTACTATATGCTGATCTGCCGTCAATCATCAGATCAGATGGGTTATACATGATCTGCAGTCAATCATCAGGGTTCAAGCTGATCGTGATCTGCCGTCAATATCAGATCAGATGCATGGGTTATACTGATCTGCAGTCAATCATCGACATCAAATCAGCCTAGTATAATTATGCTGATCTGCAGTCAATCATCAGATCAGATGGGTTTACTATACGCTGATCTCAGGCAGTCAATCCTCAGATCAGATTGGTTATACTGATCTGCAGTCAATCATCAGGGTTTACTAGCTATTATGCTGATCTGCAGTCAATCATCAGATTAGATGGGTTTACTGTATTATGCTGATCTGCAGTCAATCATCTGATCAGATGGGGTTTACTATATTATGCTGATCTGCAGCAATCATCATGCATTCATGCACGTATATTGTACGAGTTGCATCCACGCATCACAGCTATTATAATCAGTGATACTATGTAATCTATTATCTATGATTATGCCATGAATATCCACGCTCAGCGCTCATGTGCACGTCACCGTATGTTTACTATACTTGAAATGTTGATACAGGGTGAACTGCACTCTGGTATAACATCATACTGAGTCTGGCGGAAACAGGCGTTTTAATTTTATCACTTTTAAGAACGAGGAAACATACATTTCCTTTTCATACGTCAGACAAAAGGTTCAGTATATAAAGAGAACGAAGTAGAGGGCACTATAACCCTGCCTCTTCGCAAAAATCATGGCACTGCAAATGCTCATCGTGTCATTGGTTGTCGCACTGTCCGCGGCTACCTTCGGCGTGAATGGAGCGATAGCCTATCCCCCTACGTCTGCAGACACAGAGGTAGCTCCGCCGCGAATGCGAAAACTTAGGGTGATCTCTGTTACCCAGGAACGACTTGAAGTCGATTTCAACACACCTACGGGAGGCATCCGCATCCTTAGCGAGGTGCAGCGGCGTGGTGCCAAAGCTGTATACGACTCTCCATTACGTCAACAAATGGGGAGCCCATCTTTGCAGCAGATAGCCCAAATGAACTAGACCGCTCAAGCCTCCTGTCAATCGGTGGGAATGATTTTTTGTCCGTAAATGAAACTTCAGACAGTGGTGAACCAAAGATGACTGAGTACGTTGTCCCAACGGGTTACTCTATTCGAGTCAAGAATGGTCCTATTATACGTTCCCCACGTGTTACGCGTGGGACAAGTGACTTATACGTTCCCCACGTGTTACGCGTGGGAAATATTGCAGGTTTAAGTCATATTCTATAGGACCGCCGTGCTTGTGAATGACTTTACATACAGTAGCAGGAGAAACTGGTTTTCCACAGACTTTCCTCAAGAGCATGGCAGATCTCACTCAGATAGTGACTTGGACTTTCAATGATCAAGCCTATGATGAATAGCTCATCAGAGTGGCTCAGTGACCTTAGATTCGTTCGCTGAGGTACTTTTCTGGGCATCACATCCCCGGTCTCGACAAAGTGACGGTTTATACGATACACAGTTCCCAGGGCAACATTGAGATTAGCAGCTATTCTCCGGTAAGAGAGCTCCATTCCAATTCTCTGCCAAATTATTCGCCACCTGAGGTCAGCTGCGTAGGGAGCCTTTCTACCCGGCTCAGCAGAGGTCATATCGCGATCGCTCACTTGCACAGGCACAAACTAAGACTTCAAATGTACCGCGCTTGTAGCAGTACCTAGCTAGTACCTACTATATTATACTATACAGTATAGTACTAGCAAAGACTAAACGCGGCGCGGAGCGCGGAACGGATCGCGGAACGGATGAACATGTTCCAACGGAACGGAAAATAACAGTAGCCATTGCAATTCACGCCTCGCCGTAGCGAAGTTAATGATTGCAATTCGTTCCAATTAACGCACATGCCACGTGGCTCAGTCACGCAATGGCGACCAAAAGGAAGGCAAGACAGCACTCAAAACTTAGCCAGCACGGTGAGTTTTGGCATGTAAGCGTCAGTGAACGACAGCAATCACGGCTGTGTGGTCAGAGTCTTCGTGTGCCTTTCCTATTAAAGAACGGTACTGCCACCGGAAGTCGGAGAGAGCGCTCGAGCAATGGCGGCCACGGCAAGACAAAAGCGCTTGTATCTCCACCACCAAGGTGAGTTTCAGCACAAAAATTGTACGCTTGGGTCACTGAACAATAGCGATCACGATGGTGTAGGCAGATTCTTTGCAGGCCATTCGCAAGGTAGTGTAAGGTTATTTATTTACATTACGCGGCACAATTTTTCCTATACCAGGAGTGTAACTTGCTGCCGCTACGTTGCAACTCCTGGCCTGGCCTCCTCAGCTCGCAATACCGTGCGTTGCCTGAAACCGAACGGCTTGGGAACGAGACCACGATCTAGTATACCCCTCCGTGTATGTACGTATTAGGTTCGTGAGCGAAATTTGAGCAAGAAGCTCATGGCGGCCCTGGGACCTGCAATCCTCGTACATCTGAAACTTGCAGTGCAAAGCGCGAAGGTGCCACGAGAACCCATCATGAGAAGTAAAAAATGAAGGCGAAAATGAAGGCGAAAATGAAGGCGAAAATTTTTTTACGCGCTTCGCGCGGACTGATCGACGCTACGCGCCTCTATGCACAGCCTCCGGCAGCGTTTAATATATTGTGCCCCCCCCCCCCCCCCCCCCCCCCCCTTCATAAATCCTGTATCCGCGCGCCCCTAGCTACAGTTGAAAGGGAGGAAGAAGCTTGAGAGGCAGATTACAACTTTCAGAAATTCGTAGGGCAGATTGTTTCTTGCTCTTTTCAAACTCGACTCACTTAACGTTTTTCATAGCACCCGCTGAATTAACGATGGGCGTTACAATGACGTACGTTGGTGTACTCCCATTGACCTCTGTACTATGAACTGCAAATTTTCAAAGCCAAACGGCGGTTCAGCTGTAAGACGTAATTACCCCATGACAATTAAACATCAAAATGTTGCATATAACCTCAAGAAATTAGACATGGGTTAAACTTTTGATAATATCAATGCTACAAAGACTTACAGGCAAGAAAAGAGAAAGTATAATACATTTACAGTATAAGTGAGCAAGCACAGTAGGTGTTAATATATCAAATAATTGACCAAATGATCAGCATTTCCCCAAAGTTTCTCTGTACTGCAGTTTCGCTGCATTTTTACCACATACGTTAATGAGGCAATTATGAGACAGGGTATGTATTATGAGACACCCCAATTTTTGCTTATTTCATACCTAAAATCATCATTTAGCCAGGTAGCTACACACTACCAGCATAGAAGATTTTGCTAGAATCATAACAAGCTTGTTGGTATTCTGGCAGTGGGTTTTTTATTAGGACAATCAGAACTACCCACAAATTTCATCACAATTTTGTATAATGAATACCTAATGCATTCATTCTATCACACGGTAGGGGATACATTTGACAATGTTCAGGCAAAGTGACGATGTCTATAAATTGGTGCTGTCTCATAATACGGCTGCACCTAACTCTATATTAGGCCTCATTAGAGAGGTGGCTGCTATACAGATGACCTCTCTAAAGCAGTCATGCGTAGTTTTAGTGTGATTGACCTCATTACAAAGGTTCTTGTGACACTGAACAGCTTTGATTCAAATAAGTTCCACGAAAAAGACAACTAAGGACTTTAAGCTATAGCGTGCTTGGGGTGGAGCAACGTGACCGCATTACACATTATTACGCAGGTGACCGCTATAGAAGAACAGTAAAGTATGGAGTACGTAGTCTCGTGCCCAGACGTCCACGCCCACAGGCAGAGAACAGTTTGATATTGTGCTAAGAATGCAGTCCAATCGCCACCATACGGGAAATCCATTCACGCCAGTACATGTACTAGTATTTACACGTGAACCTCAGCACACACAGAATGAAAGATCTGGCCTCACAACAGGATATCTACATCTTCCTCGCACGAATTGGTGCCATTCCTAGTAACCCACTCCTGGACAAACTACTCAGAGAGTTTCTGTGTTCCAGCAGTGTAAATGTGGTAAACAGCTGACATAACTTAATGCAGGAAAACGTACATGCATTCACCGGCATAATAACTGCATGACAAAATTCTCTGAATTGAGTGTGTGGATGGTACAGAGCACATGCAGTAATAACTGGTGTTGTTCACGTGCAGCTGATGGCGTCCAAACTTCACCCTGGCCAGTGCATGCAGCTCCTGCTCACTCTGCAAGAAGGTATTCACATCTCATAACAATGATGGAAAAACAGCTAGAGGGAAGGGTACACATTAAACTTTGGCAATACAGAATGCATGGGTTCACGTCAACTGCGTATACACAAAATACTTCAGGGTCGCCATTAAATTTTCTGTAACCATGGGAGTTAAAGTCTCCTAGCCTCATTCCCAGGCACACACGCGAAACGTGGTCCTGGGAACGAGGCTACTACAGTAGTGACCCAGGTTCTAAGCCCCTCTCAAAGGTTTAGCTCCGATCCATTGCCCTGAGAGAGCAGAAGGTTAGCTAGAACAGTTTTGGAGGGGCCTATACTTTAGGGTCGGCATTTCCACAAACCTTGGACTGATTTTCTTTTGAGAGGTCGTGCTGTCTGGCCCAAGTTTAAAATCTTAACCCGCTATACAGATCCAGAGCCCTTTTGTTCAATTTTTGACAATTTAACCCTAATTAGCCCACCAAGACAACACATTTTCATGCATTCAGCGCACACCACCTTCGTAGGTACTCCTCTCCCATAGCATTCGATTCGTTCCTCAGGGGCCAGACTTGGTGCATGGGCCGGGCTCGCACACATGGAGAGCCCCATCTGGCAATACCGTTAACGTTAATGATATTTATGACCCCCACAAGCCCATGCAGCAATCAGAGGTCAAAAGTGGATGTCACCCAGATTTTCGCCCTGCAGGAGTTCCCTAAACTTGGGCCAGATCTGACTGATGGCACACCATACACCAATCTGCATGTTTTCTTGAGGCCCTCGGTGGGTCTATGAATCTCATTAAAATCAAAAATCGCCCACAACATTATATAACCCAGTATAACCCAACAGACCAGCTAGCTTTAGGCCAAACATTGCCCATGCAGATGCGACCACTAATGGTACAACACTAATGGGTGGGTGACAGCTGGACGATGGGCCATAATTACAGCTACACTAGTAAAAGAGAACGCTGATATTCAGTTAGGGGGATGCTAGCCTCGTTCCCAGGCCCAAAATGGCCTGGAAACGAGGCTATATAAGACCAAAGGTATATACACAACTAATGGGAAGTCAAACCAGAAAACCAAAGCAACATTAGGACATATTCAATTTCATTATACATGTGTACATATAAAGAGCAGCACAAAGTAATTAACAACGTTATGTTTGGCAAAATATTATGTATTGTGGGTTGATGGCTCGGTGCTCAAAGATGACAAGCTCATCGTAGTTCAATTCGCCCTTGCCTGCAATTCCCCTGCTTTTCCCATAGATTGAATCATATCCAGATGGGGGCTTAGATAGATGCGGGTCACGGAATTGAAGGGTGTATTTCCTTCCAGGAGCAGTGTCACATAAAATAACTGAGCTGTAAGAAGTATTCATGACCCTGGCACTGGCACCAAATCTATTGCCAACTGCATAGTCGTGAGCTTTGGAGGAATTAGGAGCAAAGTAGAACCCCTTGCCAAACCTCTGAAATGAACTTGTGTTTATCCTATGGGGATCAAATCCTTTCCTTGCAATTCCACAAGCACCACAGGAAGGGTTGTTACACAGCTCTGCAGAATTTGCAAGGTTACAGGAAAATCGTGTGCCATGGTAATGCTGTTCAATACCTCGAACCCGCAACGTGTCACGGTAGCTTTCAAACCTCTGGGATACCACTGGGTTGATAATCTTGACAATGGTGACGATGGAAGGGCATGGTCCTTTGCCTATAGCCCAATCTCTGCGGAACTTCGCACAAAGATTTTTATACTCTTGGGAATGGGAATCAAGCTTCACAACACCTGTGAGAAATTTAAAAGGAAAATCGTTACAGTACCATTACTTTCCACTCGGACAATTTCTCAAGACAGAATGGCATTGGGAGCACAATGTTTTCTGCCGTCCAAATTCCCACCTCCTGGAAAGTTAAGCAGACTAGCTACATTCGCTTGCAGGCAGCTGGTAGGTGGCTAGCTTAATATATGAATGACCATTAATTATATACTTACTACAGTGACATCACACACAGTATGTACCAGTAGTTTCCAATTTGTTCCATTTTCCTTCGTGGCCATCATTGTGTGCCCTAACTTCAAAGTCATACATGGTCAGTGGTCGGAGTCCAGTTTCCTCTGTAAGCAGAATGCTTGTTGTGGGTGCATTCACCGTCCTTTTACAGTAGCCTTCACCAATCCTACTTGCAGATGGTCTGAAACGAACGTCATATGCCGTCACATCGCCCGAGGTTTTGGCGTTACTTGGCTTGTCCCAGCTCAGGATCAGAGAGTGTTTGCTGGCATCCAGGGTTGACTTCAGGTTCTGAACTGGCCCAGGAACTAGAGCTGCAGGAGAGGAAATCATGAGAGAACTGACTAGTAGCATCGTGGGCATGACCTTTTGCTATTTCAGACCTTAGTACGTAGTTACAGGAGCCCATAACTATGTGTTCCTGTAGCTGCTAAAGAGATGAACAATGTTATGGAACAATGTTACTCCAAAGTAACGAATGGTGCGGTTCGCGAACAGGCTCAGCATGGTGCTGTGTGAGTGGCCAAAGGCTTTCCTCTTACTTAAACTATTTAACTCTTACCAATGTTACCATAACAAGCTGCATAAGAAACAGAAAAATTCCTATGAGCTTATGGGAGATCATCACTGCAAAATTAATGCATCAGTGCTGTGGTAATGTGGCATGGTTCCAGGTCGGTACGTATACATGTACGGCATTTTTTTAAAATTTTGTTTTTCATTTTTTTCATTTTCATTTTTTTTTCAACCCATGCACGTACGGCATACAATGTTGGCGTACGGCATACAATGTTTTCACGTACGGAATACAATGTTGGCAAGCTCTAAACATGGTGTAGACAGGAATGTTCTACTTCAAAACTACTATGCATTCATACCATAATATGCCGACACATCTCTCCACTCTCCTTCCTTATGCCCACTCTTCGCCCTGACTTGGAAGTGGTAGTATGCCAGTGGAACAAGCCATGCCTCTCGTGTGAAGACTATGCTATTGGTAGAGCCTGACACTGTCATCTCATTGAAAAGCTCACTTCCTAATGGATTAAAAAGAATCTGATACTCAGAAACCTCATCAGGACTCTGGATATTGAGTGGAGGTTTCCAGCTCAGTGTCAGAGAAGGGACATGTTCATCAACAGCTGCTGACAGGTGTCGGACTGGACCAGGATCCAGAGCTGCAGGAATGGAATGCAATAATGTATAGAGGTACGGTGGAATGTTAAAAATAACAAAAGTGATCATTTGGTGGCCTCGTTCCCAGGCCCTGCCCAGCTTTTTCGTCACTTGCAGTACGAAAAGAGGGAGAGGGCCTGGTATCTTTGCCTATGTGAGAATGACATAATAAAAAGTTTTCATTTGAACGCTTACAATCCAACCATGCACGTACCTACAAATGTTGATACAGGTTGCCACACGGGGCTTTTGCTATCACCGCTGCAGGCCCTCACTTCAAACGTGAATGTAGTCAGAGGTCTGAGCCCTGACTCCCTCGTGATGACAGCGGTAGTGGTAGACCCACGCACAACCTTCACACTGTTGCAACACTTTAAGTTGCTCAAATCCCTGTCACTATCCCAGATACGAATCTCATAGCTAGAAACCTCTCCTGCATATCTAGCATTGGCTGGTGGGTTCCATTTCAGTGTCACAGAAGGCTTGTGTGTGTCCAGGGTCGCAGTCACATTCTCAACACAATCTGGATTAAGAGCTGCATAAAGAAATAAATACATACATAGTAGAGCATATAATATATATGTTATGCGTGTTACAAAACCTCACCTAATAACTACGTACGTACCATACCAAAGACCACAACATACTAGCACTGAAATCCTGCATGCTTACAGATGTATATAGCTATCACCAGGTGAAGATTTAAGTTTTGCGTACACTTAACTTCCAGATTAAGCACCATCCCATATGAAACCATACATCAGTAGCTTGCAACTCAGTGAACACAGTCAATATTTTGTTCAGTGTCTCACATACCACTGTAACCAGATACTCCACTCCATCTTCCTTCATGACCATCATTTCGGGCCCTGACCTCAAACTTATACTTAGTCAGTGGCGTGAGGCCAGACTGTCTTGTTAGGAGAACACTCGTTGCGGGAGCCTTCACAGTCACCCCGGAGTACTCTTGAAATAAATCGTCTAGGTCCAATCCATATGCTTTGAAGCGAATGTCATACGTTGTCACATCTCCGGCAGCTTTGACGTTATCTGGTTTGTCCCAGTTCAGGGTCACAGATGCTTGGCTAGTGTCTGTGGTTGACCATAAGTTCTGAACCTTCCCTGGAATCATACCTGCAGGAAGCAATTGAACAATGGATGCAAGCAATACCCAGTTGGATTGGATGCAATTTCTATGTGTTAACAAGCGTGGGCTAACCAAATTTGACAACGTGAATTTACCCATGGGGGGGGGGGGGGGGGGGGGGGGGGGGGGGGATTATGTATTATGTGCCCATAATATCTCAGGTCAAGGTAATATTCATTCTCTGAAAAATGCCAATGTTGTAGACACTTTGTGACGTCAGGCATGCGTGTGCTAATTTGAACAAGCCATAGGCAGAATTTGAACAAGCCATAGGCAGCTATGCAAGTCTTGAGACATCATTCTGAAAAGCGAGTTTGCACTTCCAGCTGCATTACCATCTGCACTACCAGCTGCACTGCCAGCTGAACTAGCTATCAGCTGCACTACAGCTTGAGACATCATTCTGAAAAGCAACTTTGCACTACCAGCTGCACTACCAGCTGCTCTACCAGCTGCACTGCCAGCTGCACTACCAGCTGCTGCACTACCAGCTGCATTGCCAGCTGCACTACCAGCTGCTCTACCAGCTGCACTGCCAGCTGCACTACCAGCTGCACTACCAGCTGCATTGCCAGCTGCACTACCAGCTGCTCTACCAGCTGCACTGCCAGCTGCACTACCAGCTGCACTACCAGCTGCACTACCAGCTGCACTGCCAGCTGCACTACCAGCTGCACTACCAGCTGCTGCACTACCAGCTGCACTACCAGCTGCACTGCCAGCTGCACTACCAGCTGCTCTACCAGGAGAGCTGTTGCCATTTGAAAGAACAGGGAAAACAGACTGAGTTTCTTCAAAGGTATACCACAACATGTGTACACAGTACTGTACCATAGTATGCTGACACATCATTCCATTCTCCTTCACCGCAAGCACATTGAGCTTTGACTTGAAAGTGGTAGTGTTTCAGTGGGACAAGCTGTGAAGATTCCCGAGTGAAGACTATATTAGTTGTAGCACTCGACACAGTCATCTCGTTGTAGTCTTCACTCCCAAGTAGATTGAACCGGATCCAATATCCAGTAAGTTCTTCAGCACCTAGGATATTGACTGGAGGTTTCCAGCTCAGCGTCACAGACGGGACCTTTTCATTAACAGCTGCAGACAGTTTTCGGACTGGACCAGGATCCAGAGCTGCATGTGTTGCGTTGTGTTGTAGATAATATTGTGGCTCATCATAGGGAGAACATTAACTCTTTACTGACCATAAGAACCTGCTTAAAGGAGCAGAAAAGCATATAATAATTATTATATAGTATTAATGCCTAATACTAACCCCTATAAATTCTACAAACTCATGGCAGACCATGGCAACAAACGCTGTCATAAAGAGTGAATAGGAATTCTTCCTTGCATTGGCATTCTTCAATGTAACAATGTCTGTTTAGCTGAGCAGTCAGTGTTTCAGTCGATGACAGTGGGTGTTTTTGCCTTCATTGCTCTTTCATAACTCATAAGAAATTATACGGAGGGCTAGTAGTGCTTTACTGCTTCTTCAAGTGGTTTATTATTGTTTTGTAAAGTATCAGTCGCATACTCACAGGAATTTGGTGCAGACTGAAAATGTGAAATCTTATATCACTGGTGGATGGTTGAGCAACACAACCACCCTTCATGTGCTCACCTACCTACAAATGTTGACACAGGCTTCCACTCTGGGCTTACGCTATCACCGCTGCAGGCTCTCACTTCAAACGTGAACTGTGTCAGTGGTCTGAGCCCTGACTCCCTTGTGATGACAGTGGTAGTGGTTGAACCGTTCACAACAATTGTACTGTCCTTTAACACTGCCCAATTCCAGAAACGAATCTGATATTTAGTGACGTCTCCTGCGTACCCAGCATTGGCTGGTGGGTTCCAGTTCAGTGTCACAGAAGGCTTGTGTGTGTCCACAGCTGCTGTCAGGTTTTGAACTGGATCTGGATTAAGAGCTGAACACACAGAGACCATATACTATCAACAAAATTAATATAAACACCATACTAAAGAAGATAGTACAACCACAGATAAATCTATATAGTCTTGCTCCAAGCTTTCCTGGTTCCCCCTTGCAAGGAGGTGTGCTGGAAACAGGCTAATAAATCTGCATGCCTATTGATATATAAGATCAATAGGATCATATTTCCAGTCACTGACCAAGTTTACAGGCTCATACATGTACACAATATATTTCAGCAACATTCTGACTCACTTCTACAAATGTTTAACAGAGAATTGAATGAGGTCGTCATGTATGATACAAGTAGTGACTAGGTGGAAGTGCTTTATCTATAGGCCTAGCGAAGCCTTGCAGTACTAGTAATCGCTGATTGATAGTGGTTGACTCTCATGACTACCGCTTTGCTTCGCTTGACAATTAGTCATAACAGCAGTTATGTTAATGACACACCTACAATAGTATACAAGACATACCAGTATAGTCGGATAGTGCGGTCCATCTTCCTTTATGACCATCATTCCGTGCCCTCACTTCAAACTTATACTTTGTCAGTGGCCTGAGGCCAGACTGTCTTGTTAGGAGAACACTTGTTTCTGGGGCTTTAACAGTCACCCAACAGTGATTTTCTGAGTCTCTCTCGTATGGTTTGAAACGGACGTCATACGTTGTCACATCTCCAGGTGTTATGGCGTTATCTGGTTTGTCCCAGTTCAGGGTCACAGATGCTTGGGTAGTGTCCACAACTGACCTCAAGTTCAGAACCTTCCCTGGAACTAGAGCTGTAGGAAGTAATAGTGGATTAATGCTGGTGATACTGGTTATTGAAAACTTGCAAATAGTTAAGAGGGATGGAGGGGGGAGGCAGAGAGGGAGGGAGGGAGGGAAGGAGGGAAGGAGAGTAGGATGGAGGGAGGGAGGGAGGGAGGGAGGGAGGGAGGGAGGGAGGGAGGGAGGGAGGGAGGGAGGGAGGGAGGGAGAGAGCCTCAGGAGGGAGGGAGGGAGGGAGGGTGGGAGGGAGAGAGGGAGGGGAGGGGAGGGAGGGAGGGAGGGAGGGAGGGAGGGAGGGAGGGAGGGAGGGAGGGAGGGAGGGAGGGAGAGAGGCAGGGAGGGAGGGAGGGAGGGAGGGAGGGAGGGAGGGAGGGAGGGAGGGAGGCAGGGAGGGAGGGAGCCTCAGGGAGGGAGGGAGGGAGGAGGGGAAGGGAGGGGGATGAGCATAAAGAACCTAACTCCATGGAGTCATCAACTGTGGGTTGCATGTCAGTACTCTGACATGTGGATAGCAACAGCTTACGCTAATTTGGCGGAAATTGGATTACATTATGATGCATAAACTATTGCTCACATGCAACCAGCATACATACTTGGTTGATACCTATTTGAGGACTTTAAATCAGAATTACGTATTCTGCTGAAAAGCATCACAGGGCAATGTCATGTATGTAGTACCATAGTATGCTGACACATCATCCCATTCTCCTTCTCCACGAGCACTCAGAGCTTTGACTCGAAAGTGGTAGTGCCTCAGCGGGACAAGCTGTGAAGACTCCCGAGTGAGAACAACACTTGTCGTAGCACCCGACACAGTCATGTCATCATAGCTCTCACTTCCAAGTAGATTGAACCTAATACAATATCCAGTAAGTTCTTCAGTACCCAGGACATTGACTGGAGGTTTCCAGCTCAGCGTCACAGAGGGGATCTTTTCATCAACAGCTGCAAGCAGTTTTCGGACTGGATCAGGATCCAGAACTGCATGTGCATACAATATGGAAGTTGTATGTATATACAGGGTATACATCAACATTTTCTGCAACGAAATTCCATCTCTCTACCACTGACATTGGAAACTTGGGAATGCACACATGCGAAGGGATACTGAGCCCAAAATGATAGTGAATACCTAACAGTGCATGTGGTTCTCAAGAATGTAAAACTCTAAGAACAGAAGTTACTTCAGAAACCCCACCTCCTGCATGTCAGCCAGTCCGTGAGTCAGCACAACACAAAGGAATATGTTTGTTTAATTCCAGCACTAGCCAGCTAATGTCAGAGTGCAGTGAAACAATACTATCCGGTATAGTTGTCTCACAACTGTTGCTATAGCAACTCAGTAACTATGTGACATGAATGTCAAATGCACGTTCCTATATACCAATCATGTTTTGTTAATTTCATAATAGAGGTTTGTCTACAAATACATCCGGTACCTTTCATTTACACATACCAGTGAATGCTGAAATTGTCTTCCACTCTGCGGCTGCATGCTCAGCATTTAGTGCTCCCACTTCAAAGTCATGCATGGTTGACGCCTTGATACCCATACTCCTTGTGAGAAGGATGCTAGTGGTCGTCACATCCACTATTGTCTCATCGTAGGCACTCTTGTCGCAGTGCTTGAAGCGAATGTGGTAAGCAGTAACCTCACCAGGCCTTTTGAAATTGAGTGGTGGGTCCCAAATCAGTCTTACAGAGGCCTGCTTTGGGTCAGTGATCTTTCTCAGGTTTTGGACGGGACCAGGAACCAGGTCTGCAGAGATACATACACGTAAAGAGAAGGAGGTTATTGTTACAAACTTAATAAGTACTTCACTACCAGTGATGTACATGAGCATGCAAGCTGTCAAATTGCTGGTAATATGCAATCCTTAATTTCCATGATGACATAGCTATATAGGACATAGCTCTAGCAGGGTCCAACATGATTAGTAGTAGCCTCATTCCTAGACCGCGGCCTGGGAACGAGGCTAGTCAGTCTTTCCCTTGAACTTGAAGAACTGTATGGAGGTACACATTTATACAGGCAGACATTTCTAACACCCAGAGTTAGGAAATAACTAGCCTCGTACCCAGGCCCGACCCCGATCGGGCGGTCGGGCCTGGGTACGAGGCTAGGAAATAACCTGCTTGCTGAAAGATCTAGATGTTTGAGAGACTACTACTCAAAGATTGCAAGTAAGTATGTGTACAGATGGTTGAAACCCCAGTGATATTTTGGGAAGCACAGTTAATTAGATTGCTTTACACAGACTGTGCAGTCACTTGACTAAGTGCTGGGCTTGCCCCAACCACGGCAGCCCTTTCAGCAGGCTTTGCTGTGACACTGTAGTAGTACGGCACTTACCAAAACATGTTGACACAGTTCTCCATTTTGTTGCACCGTCTTGGCTCCTTGCCCTAACTTTAAAGTCGCATGTAGTCAGCGGAATAAGCCCAGACTCCCTCGTAAGCAGAATGCTTGTCGTGGGTGCCTTCACGGTCAAGCGTTGTTCAGAGCTACTCACAATTTGGAGTTGAATCTCACAAGCACTAGTTGGTGCGGGAGGAGGATGGGAGGTGGGGAGGAGGGGATGATAGGTGGGGCAAAAGGAGAGGAGGGGACGGTGGGGTGCATTACGATGGCCTCCTCCTTGAGTTGGCGTCTTGCGGGCCAAGTGGCTTGAAGAGTGAACACCCATTGCAGGTTTAGCGTCAGCCGTCATACCATGGCCTTGGTCCCAGCCTTCTTCCCTTTTGAAGGGCCTCTGCTTGAAGTGAATGTCATACACAATATCATCAGTAGTTTTGATGTTATTTGGCATGTCCCAGTTCAGGGTCAGAGAAGGTTGGCTGGTGTCCAAGAAAGATGTCAGGTTCTGAACCGGCCCTGGAACAAAACCTGCAGGAGAAAGGTGGTATGGAATTGAAGTCTTACGTGTTTTGGAATCAGAACTGAAGAAACAGTAACAGAGATGGAAGATAGAGAATGGCCTATTAGAATACATGCAAGATTAATATATTATGTAGCTCATAGTTGGGCATTATATATCTTGCATCAGCTTTCGACTTACCAACATAACTTGAAATCGCATTCCACTCTCCTAGATCGTCACCACATTGTGCCCTCACTTCAAACATTGACATCGTCCATGGTATAAGCCCAGACTCTCTGCTGAGGATTTTATTGGTTGCGGAGCTGTCCACAGTGACCTCATCGTAGTGCTGCCTATCTTTTGGCTTGAAGCGAATGTAGTACTTGCTTACATATGAAGTGGAACGCTGAGTCTCAACCCGCACATTTCGTGGTCGGTCCCAGGACAGAGCCACTGATGGGACGTCCTGGTCGACACTGATCTTCAGGTTACAAACTGGATCTGGGACCAGAGCTGCAAGACAGGTGGAGTAGTGCAATAAGCACAATTCAACTTGGATTGCATAATTACGTGGTTACTTGCTGCAATACAATCACATTTCCATGCATGTGTGTTAGAGCTACAGCTAGTCTCGGTCCCAGACCCAACCAACCCCAGCACGGACCACTTTTAGTATCGCACGCGGGCGTTATACTGGAAGCGATACACGTGCTGGATAAACGGTCTGGGAACAAGACTAAGCTACAGCATGGCAGTCAGTACTGTATTGCTCATACTGTATATTGTACCAAAACCAAGGAGCACAACCACGAGAGTGAGGGGTTAAACAATTCATCCCGATTGATATCAAGGATTGGAAGATGCAGGCCTCCACGCCCAGCTTCTGTCACTTGCAGTACAATGCAGCATTTGTACAAGTACTGCTCACGGTAGCCTCATTCCCAGGCCTCCACGTCCAGCTTTTGAAGTAAAAAAAGCTGCGCATGGAGGTCTGGGAACGAGGCTACAGTGAACAGTATTTGTACAAATGCTGCATTGTAAAGTCAAATGAAAGGCCCAAAGAAACTCATACATAAGAGAGTATTCTGACTTTAAATACAGCCACCATCTAAGGTATAATCCACGTACCCACAAACGTTGATGCAGTCATCCAATCTCGGCTTACGTTATCCCCACAGAAGGCCCTCACTTCAAACGTGAATGCAGTCAGAGGTCTGAGCCCTGACTCCCTCGTGATGACAGCGGTAGTGGCAGACCCACGCACAACCATCTCATTGTAGCAGTCCTTTGCCTCGTCCCTGAAATGAATCTGGTATCCAGTGACGTCTCCTGCATACCCAGCATTGGCTGGTGGGTCCCAGTTCAGTGTCACAGAAGGCTTGTGTGTATCCACAGCCGCTGTCAGATTTTGAACTGGATCTGGAGTGAGAGCTGGATAGAGCAATGATCAAATTATGTTTAGTGCTGTATTGAGAAACACACGAGTACGTACTGCACGGGTAGCTATGATTGTGTAGGGATTCTTGTCACATGGAATTTTGTCCATAACCATGTTTATGATGTCATCCATTAGCTACGTATAGTTATCGGTAGGTAATCATTCCCAGGCCCCTGCTACACACATACCGATAAATTCTGACACTGCACTCCATTCTCCTCCATGATCAGCATTCCGTGCTCTGACTGCAAAGTCAAACTTAGTCAGTGGCTTGAGCCCAGATTCCCTCGTAAGAACAATCTTTGTGGCTGGTGCATACACAGCCACCTTACAACAATCATCTGCTGAGCCACTCCCACCCTCAGATTGGGACTCAAAACGGATCGTTGGGGTTAAAAGGGGAAAGGGGAGGGGCTGGGATGGAGGGAGCAAAAGAGGTTGGCCAACAGGGGGAAGGGAGGTTGGGATGAGGTCTGAGTCATATACAATCTCTGGCTTAATTGCGAGGAATGTGCTTGTTGGTGGTGAATCAAGAGTCCTCCCATGAGGGTCTGCTTCTGGGACGATCCCACTTTGAAGATGAACCTCAGGTTCGTGTGGGTGGAGGTAAAGCAAATGGGGTTGGAAGGAAGAAAGGTCGGGATGTGAGGAAACAGAATGGGAGAAAGAGGGCAGGCTATCCCACTGTGAGGTCAGAGAAATGTTCATCAGTGAGTCACGGCGGTCGGTTGCAGTAAGTGCATCGTCTACTGAACACAAACTTGGAGTTGAAGGCTCCTGCCGAGTTCGTTTAACAGGTGTAGTAGCAGTAGTGTAGTGTTTGGTATTCTCACTCCGGCTTCCAGATGGCCTGAAGTGCACATCATACACAGTCACCTCTCCAGACAGCATAGAATTCATCGGTTTGTCCCAGTACAGGGTCAGAGAAGGTTGGCTAGTGTCCAAGGTTTGTCTCAGGGTCCGAACCGGCCCTGGAACCAAACCTGTAGAACAGAGACAACAAAAAGCAAGTCAGTTTAGATGCCATTGCATACGTCAGACAGTATAACCTGATAAAGTATTGAATCCGCCAAGCAATCACAGAGCTGAAACCAGCTGATCAAAAACCTCTCCACTCACCAATATATCTTGAAATTGCTTTCCATTTCCCCAGATTACCAGCACACTGAGCCCTCACTTCAAACATGGAGGTAGTTAATGGTATGAGCCCAGACTCCCTCTTGAGGACTACGCTAGTTGTGGAGCCGTCCACGTCCATCTCGTCATAGTGATCCCTTCCTTCTGGCTTGAAGCGAACATTGTATATGTTTGGCAAGAAAGATTGAGTTTCAGTCCTCGTAAGATTTTTTGGTTGATCCCAAGTCAAGGTAGCGGATGGAACAATCAGGTCCACATCAATCTTCAAGTGCTTGACTGGACCTGGAACCAGAGCTGCAAGGATGGTAGAGCAGTGTAATGGCGTAGACATTTCTCCTCGATGTTATTCATCATAGAAGTACGTACGTATGTACCATACATTACCACTAGGAAGCTCATCGATATTCCTATCAATTAAATTTATGCATAGCATTAATACACATGTACATAAGTATGCACAGGACTATCATCAGCACTGTTTTATATTAGCGCTAAACATTTTCTACAAATTTGGAGCTCAATAATACCCATAAACTTGAGTAGCTACGTTATTGTACATAGTGGAGCAGTACAGCATGTTGTTTTCCACAGCTAGTAAGCAATAAAACAGATCTTACAAATATGTTTGTGAGAAGAAGAGACTGACTTTGGAACCATTGAGTGATTGATTAATTGGCATTAAGAAGACTATCATGTCGGACTTAGTGATCAGAAGCTTCATCGTGCAGTGTTTATTCCCCACAAACAAATAAGAATCATACAATTTCATCAATGAAATTCTATCTACCACATACCTACAAACACTGATACAGTCCTCCACTCCTGGCCGACATCGTCGCCCGCATAGGCCCTCACTTTGAAAGTGAACGTAGCCAGTGCTCTTATCCCTGACTGCCACGTGATGACAGCATTAGTGGTGGACCCATTCACAAACTTCTCATTACAGTAACCAGCTTCTTCCTCCCAGAAGTGAATCTCATATTTAGTGACATCTCCTGCATACCCAGCATTGGCTGGTCGGTTCCAGTTCAGTGTCACAGAAGGCTTGCTTGTGTCCACAGTTGCTGTCAGGTTTTGAACTGAGCCTGGAGTGAGAGCTGGATGAAGACAAATTTCACTGTTATCTTGAGACAAAACGTTGGCATGCGGGCAGTTGGTTTGCTTGGGAATGAGGACTCTCAAGATGTCCCCTCCTGTTATGAAACCATGTGCAAGTTACTATAATATTATTACATGCATTCTCCTTCACCACAGAGTTGCATGGCTTGTACATACATGTGTCAATACTCCTACGTACATATTATACACACATACACTGAATTCATACCAATATATTCCGACACTGCGCTCCATCTTCCTGTGTGGTTAGAATTCCGTGCCCTGACTTCAAAGTCATACTTAGTTAGCGGTTTGAGGCCAGATTCCCTTGAAAGTATAACACTCGTTGCTGGTGCTTTCACAGTCACCTTAAAGTAGCCTTCCATTTGGACACTCCCACTTTCAGATTGAGTCTCAATGCTAGTCGGTGAGGGATGCAAAGGGGAGAGGGGTGAGGCCTCATTGAGGGTTTTCAGTGGTTGGAGACCATACTGCCTGGAATGGAAGCTAGGCATGTTACTGTAGTCTTCTCCAATGTAACTTCGGTTGGATTCGCATGAAGGGTCGACAGTTATCACAGAAGTTGTTTTGCTATGTACTTTGTCATCAGTTGGTCTGAAGTAAATGTCATATGCTGTCACTACTTCAGAGGCGTTGGCATTATCAGGCTTGTCCCAGGTTAGGGTCAGAGAAGGTGTGTTGGCGTCTAGGATTGACATGAGATTCTGAATGTGCCCAGGAACCAGAGCTGAAGGTAAAGGGGGAAACAAAGGGGGAGAAAGCAAAAGGAACATTGACTTCTGATCATTAAAATCAGGACTGGCGTTCACCAAGGTGGTGGTTATGCAATAAGCTGTAAAATGCATGCAGGCAATGCCTTTAATTGGATGAGTAAAAAAGAAGGGAAGTATTAGCCGGGTGCATGTGTTTAAGTTAACCCTTTACAACTAAATGTTGGATATCTGCATCATGGGTAAGCCTGTGTGTATATACAGTTATAGGCTATATACAGTGTATACAAATTCTACCCTCAAAAGGATATTATAATTATACTGAAGAATGGGAATGGATATTGTGATCAAAACCTCCTTCCACTTACCAATATATCCTGAAATCACATTCCACTCTCCAAGATCATCACCACATTGTGCTCTGACTTCAAAAGTTGAGGTGACCAATGGTACAAGCCCAGACTCTCTGTTGAGAACCATGCTGTTTGTGGAGCTGTCCACACTAATCTCATCGTAATGTTCTCTTCCTTCCGGCTTAAAGCGAACGTGGTATTGGATGGCACTTAACAAGGAACACCGAGTTCCTGTTTCTTTAACATTCTGTGGAGGGTCCCAGGTCAGGGTTGCAGTTGGGATGCTTGGCTCTACACTAATCTGCAAGTTATGAACCGGATCCGGAACCAGAGCTGTATGGGACAAGTAAAGGAGAGAATGTGTAGGCGGATTTCATGTTAACTCTGTATCGCCTTACGGCAGAAGTCATTCACTAAAAACCTGATGTCCTGCATGACAACCACATACTGTACCTATCTTGTTTGCAGCACAGCTGCAAATCGGAAGGCTTTTTCGAAAATTCTTCTGAAAATCAGAAGACTTCTTCAAGGTTTCTTCCAAAGACGCAGAAGGCTGAGCTGGCTTTATATGTACGTACCTAAGTTTCTAAAAACAGTGCAGCTTCAGTGCTTTTGCCTCACACACGTGCTTGCAATATGCGTTGCATATAAATAGGCGTGGCTTATGGGCCAATGTGTATATAGTGCATAATTATTAAGAGAATGTCTCGCTGAAGAACCGATCGCCACAATGAACTAACTCAGCGTGGATCTTCGCACTAGGCAAGGGATGCAGAACCTCGCTAACGCGTTCATCCTCCTCAAGGGGACGCTTTCCATCTTCTCAGTCACTCGGCACAAGAGGCCTCAGTACTCCAGGTCCACCTCCAGGTTTTGGTGGTATACACTCCTATCCTGTGGTAGGTTGATGGTGTTCAATGAAAACTTACAATGTCCACATACCTACAAATGTTGATACAGTCTTCCACTCTTGGCTGACATCATTGCCACTACAGGCCCTCACTTCAAAAGTAGATGTAGTCAGTGGTCTGAGTCCTGACTCTACTGTGATGACAGCGGTAGTGGTAGACCCACACACAATCTTCTCGTTGTAGCAGTCCTGTGCCTCGTCCCAGAAACGAATCTGGTATCCAGTGACGTCTCCTGCATACCCAGCATTGGCAGGTTGGTCCCAGTTGAGTGTCACAGAAGGCTTGCTTGTGTCCACGGCTGCTGTCAGGTTTTGAACTGGGCCTGGAGCGAGAGCTACATGGAAGAGATATTCGAGGAAACAAATGCACTAATGACAAGACCGTATAATAGCCTCATTCCCAGGCTGTGTGGGAGGCCTGGGAATGAGGCTAGACCATATACCAGATATTGCTAACACAAGAATAGGAAATTAGATGTACGGACAGCAAAAGCCGCGGAGACAAGGTCGGGATTACAGATCGGTATACAACCCCACCCTACGGATCTTTCAAATATGTAATACATGTACGTATAATGAAGACATCACACATTTGTATGTATACACATTACCGATATATTCTGAAACTTTATTCCATTTTCCTTCATGGGTAGCATTTCGGGCCCGAACTTCAAAGTCATACTTAATCAGTGGCTTCAGGCCAGATTCCCTTGTAAGGAGAGCACTGGTTGTGGGTTCATCCACAGTTAGTTTACAATAGTCCTCTTGCGTGCCACTCCCGCTTTGAGACAGGACTCCACCATGGTGAGCAGTCGTCCGGAATGGTCTGAAGCGAATGTCGTATTTTGTCACATCACCGGCAGTTGTGGCATTGTTTGGTTTGTCCCAGTTCAGGGTCAGAGAAGGCCTACTAGTGTCCAGGGCTGACCTCAAACTCAGAACCGGCCCTGGAATCAGACCTGACATGTAGAGAAGGAAAGATGTAAGGCAAAACTCATTCTTGGATGGTGATCGTGCAGCATCAATGTGTGCGTTTGATGCAAAATACGTAGAAAGGGTGTTGTTATGTGTGTAGGTGGGAGGAAGGGGGAGGAGGGAGGGGGAGGGGGGAGGGGGAGGGGGGAGGGGGAGGGGGGAGGGGGAGGGGGAGGGGGAGGGGGAGGGGGAGGGGAGGGGGGAGGGGGAGGAGCGGGGAGGGGGAGGAGGGAGGAGGGGGAGGGGGAGGGGGGAGTGGGGAGGAGCGGGGATCGAGGGGGAGGAGGGAGGAGGGGGAGGGGGGAGGGGGACGGGGAGGGGGAAGGGGGAAGGAGAAGGGGGGAGGGAGGAGGGGGGAGGGGGAAGGGGGAGGGGGAGGGGGAGGAAGGGAGGGGGAGGGAGGTGGGAGGGGAGAGGGGGGAGGGGGGAGGAAGGGAGGGGGGAGGGGGGAGGAAGGGGGGGGGGAGGGGGGAGGGGGGGGGGGGGGGGGGGGGGGGGGGGGGGGAGGGGGGGGGGGGGGGGAGGGGGGTTGTATGAAATGGGGATATATACCATAGAATGCTGACACTTCTTTACGATTTCCTTCATCCTGACCACTCTTGGCCCAGACTTGAAAGTGATAGGGCCCCAGCAGCACAAGCCCTGATTCTCGTGTGAGTACTACAGTAGTGTTGGAGCCTGCAACAATTGGCTCTTTATGATTCCAAAATGCACTTCCATCCGCCTTGAAACAGACCAGATACTCGATGGGTTCCTCAGAACATAGAGTACTCAGTGGGGGTGCCCACTTCAGTGTCACAGATGGAACCAGTTTGTCAACGGCTGCTGAGAGGTTCTGGACTGGACCATGTTTCAGAGCTGTATGTACGGAATGAGATCTCTAAATGTGATATTGTACAACATCCATTACAGTCAAAAACAATGAAGAGAGTCACCAGGAGCGACTAGCAAACAGCGATTCAATGACATGCTGTGCAGCTAAAAGAATCAGAATGGCTGCCAAGAGAGAAAGCCCTCTTCAAAAAAAAGATTGTGAAGGGACATATACTGAAAGATGAATGACCACGCACTGCCGGCAGGGAATCCAACAAAGCACACAGCAGCAGGTGAGTGAATGAGACCCTCCAGAAGACAGTTTTAGCTACCAGAAGCAACTTCCAAATGCCCGGCTGATTTTTAGTTCTGTGCAAGGTGGCTAACAGAAGAGATATCACAAGTATTATGTATAGTACAGATTTGAAAGGACAGCCACTCAACTTTAAATTTCTAATGAAGGTCACTTACCAACATACGTGGAAACAATCTTCCACTCTCCTTTAGCCTCAGCATTTAGTGCCCTCACTTCAAAGTCATGCATGGCTGATGCCCTGAGACCCAAACTCCTCGTCAGAAGGATACTAGTGGTGGTCACATCCACAGTTATCTCATCGTACGTGCTCTTGTCGCAGTGCTTGAAGCGAACGTGGTATGCAGTAACCTCTCCAGGCCTTTTGAAATTGAGAGGCGGGTCCCAGTTCAGACTCACAGAAGGATGTCTAGGATCCACAACTGTTTGAAGATTTTGTACTGGACCAGGAACCAGAGCTGTGTGTGTGTGTGTGTGTGTGTGTGTGTGTGTGTGTGTGTGTGTGTGTGTGTGTGTGTGTGTGTGTGTGTGTGTGTGTGTGTGTGTGTGTGTGTGTGCGTGCGTGTGCGTGCATGTGTGCGTGTGTGAGTGTGTGTGTGTGTATGTGTGTGCGTGTAATGACAGATTTGCCCCCTCAGTTAAGCCCACCCTGCTCCTATAATTCAGAAAATTGTGCAATGCATTTTTGCTGTGGACAACGATATTCCTGTTTCCGCATTTGTGCCATGCATTGTGCCTGGATCCTATTAAATCGTCTCTTGTACTGCAGTTGTGATATGAGAAAATGAACGATGGCAGAACCTTTATTTGCTGCTGGCATGAAAGTCCTCCCGCAACAATAATATATCATGCACTAGCCCTTGCATACTTCTAGGATACTTCTAGGATACTATGGTGGGTCTTGAGGTATAAGGCTCATAGTGACTTACCACCAACATATGATGACACAGTTTTCCATTCTCCCTCTCCGCTTTGGTTCTTTGCACGGACTTTAAAGACGTACGTATCTAGTGGTTCAAGTCCCATTTCTCTGTTGAAAGAGACATTAATCGTATAGCAGCCCTCAATTCTCTCCTCAAATCGGTTAGATTTTGATGATTTAAAGTGAATTTCGTACGCAGCCACCTCCCTAGCATTCCAGACGTTACTTGGCTTCTCCCAGCTCAGTGTCAGAGAGGGCTGGTGAAGGTCCACAGTTGATGCCAGGTCTTTCACTGGACCTGGAACATGACCTATGTATAAATAGGAAGTTGTAATGGATCAAGACTACAAGACTTTTGTGATGTGGCTATTGTACTGCTTCGTGTTCAGCACTTCAATTAGTTATGACAACCTTGCGTGCTGATCAAGCTATGATTTTAGTCTGCTGAACACAGCTATGCAGACACATTTGAATTAGAGCACAGTTGAAAGGAAACAGACTTTTGAAAAGGCTGTCGCACTGGTGGTATATACGTAGCTAGCTTTGTTTCCAGGCCTCTCTCTATCCATGCAAACATTTATCCCTTGCAGCAAAAATCTAGTATAAGATGCCGTACATGTTGCACGCGGATATCATGAGATCGTACAGAGTTCCTACACCTAACTAAGCAGGCCTGTGGCAGAATGGACACGGCTTTGTTCACCTTCACTCAAGTGAATTCCTTACACATGATGAGAGCCTGGTAATATTCCCAAGCAGGATAAGTAGCTATGGTCTAGCTGGTTGGGACGTAAACATACCTACGTATGTTGAAACCATTTTCCAGTCTCCCATGTTGTTACCGCTTTGAGCTCTCACACCAAAATCATATGTGGTCTGGGGTATAAGACCTGACTCTCTGTCAAGAAGCACACTAGTGGTAGAGCCATCCACCGACATTTCACTATAGCGCTCTGTTCCCTCCGGCTTAAAGTACAGATGGTATACGGTGACACTCCCAGCATCACCGGCATTAGCTGGAGGGTCCCAAGTCAGATCCACTGAAGGAGCTTCCAAATGTACAACTACTCGAAGATTCTGAACTGGGTTTGGCTCCAGAGCTGCAGAGAGAGAACCAATGAAAAAAAAACCATAGGAAAGTACACTACCACTCGTAAGCTGCATAAAAAAATAACTAATCATTCTTCAATCTCACATAGTTCGTCTATGCCTACATACGTATCATAGACCTAGAAGATGCAAATTTTGGTGCGGACATTCTACAGGACTTCGCTCACCAACATATGCCATCACTGTCTCCCACTTCCCTGCAATGTAGGCATTTCGACCCCTCACTTCAAAGCTGTATTCCAGCAATGGCTTAAGCCCCATGCTTCTTCTGAGGACAATGTTTGTGGTGGATTTACCCACAGTCTTTTCATTGTAAAACCCTCCTTCTGGTTTGAAACGAATATCATACTTAGTGATACAGTCTTCACTCTCAGCAGAGCTCTCCGGTGGGTCCCAGTTGAGTGTTACAGAAGGATCGTGTTTGTTCACAGCTGCTTCCAAGTTTAGAACTGGTTCTGGAGTGAGAGCTGGATGAAAGAGAAATCCACTCATGCATGAATCATTAATAGTCACCCGGTGACATGACAATGAGCATAGCTACATTTATCGGTGGAGGACTGTGCTATATGAAATTCCAGGTTACTACCATAGTAGACAACTATAGCAGAATCCATATAGCATTGTTGCCCTTAGCACAAGGATAATGTCCTCTGACAACGGTATAGCTTTGTATGGTAATACTATATAGTAGCACTGTTATCAATCTAGTAGGTTATGATAACAGCATTGATGACAGTGAGTGTACACTGATCATTGTCACTAGAACTGCAGGTCACAAACTTGCAGTAATACCGTAGTCGCGCATTATTAGGCGCATGCGCCTATAACTCCACAGGAAGGAGATATGCGCCTATAAGCGAGATGCGCCTAATAACGAATATTTTTATAATGACATTCCTCGAATAGGAAGTGCACTTCAATTAGAATTAAAGCTTTTTCCACTCCGTAGGATCGAAAACGGCTGAGTTTCTGGAAGAAAAACTGCAGCGCTTAACAGCGAGTACCTGGGACGAGAGTTGAACATGCGCCTAACAGCGAATATGCGCCTATAAGTGAGATGCGCCTAATAACGCGCGACTACGGTATATTAGAACCATTAATGGAAGTTGGATATGAGTGTCGAGATCAGGGGGCAACAGTTCAGGAGTATAGCTGGCAGGCTAAAGCTAAACTGGACCCTAAGCGGCTGTCTACATGCCCTAACCTCCTCCTTCTTGAGAGGCTCATGAATATAATTAACAGCCATGTTGTGTACAATTTTGTGCATTTTGGGATGGCATGAAATGAAGGTGGTAGCCAACCCTGTGTTTTAAGACATATTCCAGCTATATCTGTCACCAGATTATCTTCATCATCGTAATGGAAGTGGGATGTTTGGGGGGTGGGACTAGGACTAGACTTAAGATGTGTGTGACCTTCGTACTTTACTACACCTTTCGAACCTCAAACTCAACGAAGAATTCTCAAGAACGTCAGTCAGGGGCTGAAACCTTCCAGAACGGCTGGGGCTACAAGCAGATGTAACGGAAGAGCAGCAGCTGAAGCAGATGTACTCGGAAAGCAACAGCTGAAGCGGATGAAATTGGGGAGCAGCAGCTTAAGCGGACACAATCAGGGAGCAGCAGCTGAAGCAGACGTAATCGGAAAGCAGCAGCTGAAGCGGATGAAATCGAAGAGCACCATCTGAAGCGGACGCAAATCAGGGAGTAGCAGCTGAAGCAGACGTAATCGGAAAACAGCAGCTGAAGTGGATGAAATCGGGGAGCATGCAGCAGCTGAAGCGGACGCAATCTTGGAGCAGCAGATGAAGCACAGGGAGCAGCAGCTGAATAATCGTGGAGCAGCAGCTGGAGCGAGTGAAGCGAGCGAATCTGATTGTAGCAAGGAACTGATATTCCCACACTGCATTCTTATGACTAGCTTTGCTAAAGGTGTGAAGGGTAAGCATGAAAAGTAAGAATTCGAGTAAATCATTATACTGTCTTTGTATGGAGAGAAGGTTGAGTGAGTTTGATAATAATCAAACTGGCATGAGGAAGGAACTAAGTCCACCTTCAGCACAAGGTCACCCCCTTACACAAGCTTACTACACTTCGTACCCTGCACATTCAGCTCCATGCATGCATGCTACCATGCACAATAAAGTTGTGCCTCTATAGCTATCACATGATAGATGCATCAGGCTCTCTCAATTTCATTCCATACTGTTTACATAATCAACTCATGTTCTGCTGGTAATGTTCACTCAACAGTATACTGTGACACTCACCAGTATACTGTGACACTCACCAGTATACTGTGACACTGCTTTCCATTTCCCTGCAGTGCTGCCAATCCTTGCTCTCACTTCAAATTTGTACGCTTTCAGTGGTTGAAGCCCTGATGCCTTAGTAAAAGTGATGGTCTTATCGGAACCATCCACACTCTTCTCAGAATAAGCATCGCTACCCTTTGGCCTAAAGCGAACATCATAAACAATTGGCTCATCTTCTGTAACGCCTCTTGGTGCTTCCCACTGCAGTGCAACAGATGGCTCCAAACCACTCTCACACTTGGCTTGCAGAGTTGCAGTCAGGTCCTGAACATCACCAACTGCAATGATCATGAAAAGATACAGGCGACTGATGTACCATTCTGCCAAAGATGGACCAAATCGGTACAGGAAGTAGAGAAGGTTGCACTAGGTACAATGGTGCAAATTGGGCCAAACATTTGAGCTACGTACTTTGTATCTTGGGCCAGGAATGAGATACGAGGCTGGGATTTGCACCATTGTGATCAGCATGAATGGAGCTTTCAAATGATGTCCGTTTTGATGTAGGTTGAATTTTGACCCAAATTCATGAAAAACCATGGATGCCTTTGGTTGAGTGCGATTTTTGGCGAAAATGTGACCAAAACCAAATATCATGTAAAGGACATCATTTGAAGGTTCTTTTCATGCTGATCACAATGGTGCAAATCTCAGCTTCATATCTCATTCCTAGCCCGAGATATTTACCGCTTAGTACACTGGACGAGCAAGTATAGTACTCCAAATATCCATTGTCTAAAGAAAGACATGTTGTATCAATGCATTTGAATGAGATATGAAGCTTGGTATTGTACCATTGTGATCAGCTAGCATGAAAAGAACCTTCAACTCATCTCCTAAAACCATTTTTAATATTGGTCACATTCAAAAATCCACTGATTTGCTGTAGGTTGAATATTGACCCAAAGTCATGAAGATATCATGGTCGAGTGCGGATTGGACATCATTTGAAAGCTACATTCATGCTAATCACAATGGTGCAAATCCCAGCTTCATACCTCATTCGATCCTAGCCCAAGATACCTGGGTATTGTGCTATACATGTAGCTGCATGCCTAGCCTCGTTCCCAGGCCTTCTAAGGTAAGGCAGGGCTATTCCGACTGTGGGGTAATTCCGATAGTTGGCTGCCTTTGTTACCAGACAAAGTTTGGTAATTCTTCTGTGGTACCGCAGGGTAGGCTGACGCTCAACCTACCCTGCGGTACCACAGAAGAATTTACCAAACTTTGTCTGTTAAAAAGGCAGCCAACTGTCGGAATTACCCCATCGTCGGAATAGCCCCGCCTTACCTTATTTATATACACAGCCAGTTTTTGATTGCTTGTTTCGGCAAGTGTTGTTTGCTTGATTGATTGCTTGATTCGGAGTGTGTTCTCATCACGAGTGGTGAGACCAGTGCTACCACTGTAGCTGCAATAATACTTTCTTGCCAGTGTTTTCTCCTGTTCCGGCACTGTCTTGTACCTGTTCAGATAACTGTACAAGAACGATTTACACGTGAGCTGAACTCGGATTATTAAGGGGAAATCAGAACTTCTCGATATTCACAACGATCACATACCAGTTTCTTTCCCCTCCTCCCATGTGTCTAGCTCACCTTCAGGCAGCACTACAGATTGACCCATTTTGTCATCGTGGGGGGCTTGACCGCAGCGTCTCATTCCAGATCACGACTGGACTCGGGTTAGTCTCGTTCCCAGACCCTCCCCAAAAACGCCGTTTGGGGGAGGGTCTGGGAACGAGACTAGACTCAGGTAGGATATAAATCAGGAACGGAACGGAATGTACACGTCAATTATCGGAACAGAACTTCGATACACTGCCTACAAATACAGTCTCGTTCCCAGACGTTTACGCCCACCGGCGGAGAACGTCTGGTCGACATTCTTGTCACAGAGGCGTGGCCAGCGTAGGTGTAATAGAAGCGCTGATTGCGCAATTTATCAGAAGATAAACGCTCCTTTCTGTACTATTTGTCGTGCAACCCTACCTTCAAGCACTCAGCGACGTCCCCTAACCCCCGAAACATCCGCTGCTAGCAGGAGGGCAGTGGACTTCTTCGTCAATCCGGTATTGCCAAGTTGGAGATGGCTGAAAGGTTCTTAGAAGCTACGAAGGGGTGTCATCAACCAACAACAAAGTAAGTCCTCGCTACGAGCTGTTTAAACTGAGCTGTTTTTGACTCCTCGATCGATCGGTGACGTAATCCACGATAATCAGTAAGCGAATTACGCGCGCGCTCTTCGATTTCATTGGCCATCTCAAATTCCAGATGGAAAGGTGTTAGTGACAAGAAATCGCACTCAAAAGACCAGACCTCTCCGCGGGGCGCGCGTAGATGGGGCTGGGCACGAGACTACTGAAAATACTTCCGTTACGGAAGTAGGCAGTGACTATGGCGTGCCAAAAACTTAACATCGATTGACATTATTTTAAACATTAAGGCTACGGGATCCCTGCGCGCGGATACGCGCACCGTATACTTAATTAAGCGCTATTTCATAGTTTTTTTGTCACCAAAAAGAAAGCCGTGTGATCGGACCTGGACTTGGAAGACCGTGTTGAAATAGGCACAAACAGTATAGAAAGGGCCGGACGAAGAGTAATACTGTAGCGTTTCCGCTCGTTCTCTGCGCACTGCGACTTAGCTTGCACTGCGACAAACACTGGACAGCAACTTATTGAACGACAACAGACACTGTACATACATCGGTTTTATAGGTGCTACTGTACAGTGGGCTCCAGACTGTCTGGAGCTGCTGCTAATAACGGTTGTATATAAACAATTAGTGATATAATGCAGGCATTCAGAGGCAACATAATTATTGCTAACTCGTTACACTCTCCCCTCCTTAGATTCTAACTGGGGGTCTAATTATACAAGAAATGATGATAATATTGGATCAGTTTGAAGTCATTCCATAACGTTCAGCTGCAGGAGGCTTCCTTGAGCGAGTGCTTCTTCTTTGTAATGGCTAGCACCACCGGCAATGACCATGGGCTGGCTGCAGGTTCGATCACTCCTTGGGTGTGCATATCCTGATCAAATCGCCATCTCCGCTTCCTCCCACTTGGACAAGGGTAGCCTCCTTGGTGGCTGACGGATGGGAGGAGTTTGTCCCGTATGGATGCGGTGCTGGACTAGGTCAGTGCACCCTAAATCCTGTGAACCGAGGCCAACGACACTCCGCTCATATAGGTCCCTCATGTGGTTAGGCAATCTATTGGTCGTTCCAGCTCCTTGCACACAACCAGTGAGTCCTCCAACAGCTTCAGCTGCTGGCATCACGACACCACTGATTATTTCGCACTCCGCCAGCTCAGTTCCTTTGGGAATTCTCTGTTGTTGGCTGGATACATTCATCACTTGCAGGGGGGTTCGCTCATGGTACAGGTCAACCAGTGTCCTGCCCACCAGTAGGCAGTCTGATGCTCGTGATACCTCTTCGGATCTGGACCGACCCAGTATTCCCCACCTGGAACTGGCTCCTGCAGTATCCACCTTTACGGGAACAACCATTTCAGACAATGGAGGTAAACATACAGCATCTAACAGAATTGCCTTGTTGCAAGCTGGCTCTGTGGTCATGTTAGACCTTTCCAGAGGAATTTCTTCCTCTCCGATAATCAGTGCTCCATCCTTCAAATTCACCTGGCAGCGATTAGGCTCCAGGAAATCAAGCCCTAAGATGCACTCATCGCTTATATCTGCAACCCACATGTCCTGAGACAACTTCATAGTGCCAATGCCCAGCTCCAATCGTCCTTTTCCATGGATGGGTGCTCGCTCCCCGGTCACTGTTCTCAGGCAGCTCCTCACAGGCTGCAGGAGACCCTCACCCAATCCCTTCAGCACATCCGGCCTCACTATCGAGATGTTGCTGCCCGTGTCCACTGTGATGTTGCACGTCCTTCCATTAACGGTACCTGAAACAGTAAGAGTGTTACCAGCACTGTGTATGGATCCTGTTTTAAAAACTTCACTAGGGGCTTCAAAAGTTTTAGCCGAGTTTTGCCCCGCAAACTCGGCTACTGTCCGTTTCCCTGACGGGAACCGCTGGCATCAGCTCCTTGGGGAGTATTGTTGTCTCTCTGCTGCTTCTGCTTGCAATGCCGCCGGAAGTGACCCCTCCTGTTGCAATTCCAGCAAACAACATTACTCCAGCCCAGCTGACCCCTCTCCCTCCTCGGAGAAGGCTGCTCCCGACTGCTCCCGATCAATCTCTCCAGTGCTTCCACAAGTTGCTGCACAACATCTCCAGGCAGTTTCCCAGCTCCAGTATTGTGAGTATTCTGTAGCTGCTCCTGGTAGCTTCCTTCCTCCAAACGGGCCTCTCGCACAGTCCTTGACCTCTGCTTGCTCGCCAGATGGTAGGACTCCAGCTCTAGCGCAGTCTCAAGGGCCTCCCTCATAGTCTTGGGCCGGCTCTGCCGAATGCGCAAACGCATATCTTCCTCCGGCAAGGAGTCGACGAACTGATCCTTAGCAAGCACCTCGATCATAGATGCAGGTGCATCAGAGTAGGCCAGTCTGGCAAGTCTTTCCACGTCTTCTGCTAATTCAGGGAGTCCTTCGTCCCGTTGACGCACCCTGGCCTTCAGCTTCGCTCTGTTCAGTTCCGTCTGATGCATGCTGCCGAACCGACTCTCGAGCGCAGCTGTCAGCGCACGGTAATCACAGCGCTGTTCGGGTGGGAGATTCGTCAACACGGTTGCAGCAGGACCTCTCAAACTGACGGCCAGGTAAGTTGCCTTCTCGGTGTTGCTCCAACGATTTACCCCTGCCAACAGCTCAAACTGCGTGTGATACGCATCCCAAGCGTTCTTGCCATCATACGGTGCTGCCCGTTGTACATGCCCGTACGCAGCTCTTCCTTCCTCTGGTTCACTTCCAGGGACGAATGGCCTTGCCGTTGGACTTAACGTGCTTCCCGGGTCTCCTGCCGTTGCTGCTGCTGCTGCTAGTTTCTCCCGCAGCTCACTCTGCAGCTCCTCCCGCAACTCGCTCTGCAGCTCCTCCCGCAGCTCCTCCCGCAGCGACATCTGTCGTTCTCGCAATGCGTTCTGGGCAGTTGCTAGCCCGGTGACCGCCTCCTCCGTTGTTCTCAGGCGACTATCCACCAGGTCTTTCACCGCGTACAAGTCTCCCTGGAGACTAGTGATCTGTCTCTCAGTCTCCTTCTGTTTGGAAACTACACCATCCAGACGTTCTGCTTGTTGCGCGAATTGCTGCGACAGGTCCTTTATCTGTCCACTCAGCCCCGCTTGCATGTTTTGTTGACCTTGTTCCATCCTGGCCATCCATGCAACCATTTGCTCTTCGAGCTTCGTTGTGAATCGGGTACCGGTGCTCATCGCAGAATCCCACTTCTGACACCAATGTAGCGTTTCCGCTCGTTCTCTGCGCACTGCGACTTAGCTTGCACTGCGACAAACACTGGACAGCAACTTATTGAACGACAACAGACACTGTACATACATCGGTTTTATAGGTGCTACTGTACAGTGGGCTCCAGACTGTCTGGAGCTGCTGCTAATAACGGTTGTATATAAACAATTAGTGATATAATGCAGGCATTCAGAGGCAACATAATTATTGCTAACTCGTTACAATACTGATGACCGTTCCGAAGTTATACGATGCTCTATTCCAAAGAGGTGAGTCAAGATGGCGGTTATTCGCACTCAAGAGTCGTTCTTTCGAGGACTGCTCAACCTAGCCACAAAACGCTTACGTCCCGCCCTAGAGCTTCCTATGGTGTGTCTCCCAACAGTAGAATCGAGTTGCTGGCGGTCTTCGCACTGGAGATTTTTGGTGAATAGTTTGCTGGAATCGATTTAACCAGCGTACGACGGCTACAGTGTGAGCTGCTGTAATGATGTTTGGTCTGCATGTTGACTACCCTCCCTGCTTTGTGTCGAGTAAGTTTGATTTCGCTAGCTTACTTTCTGTGCGAGAAAAACGGGGTTGAAGAAATTGTCTGGCCACGCCCACCTCGCGACGATCCCGCAACCTTAAACACCAATCGATATTTGCGGATCGACATTTACTTCGATCTTTACTATCTGTGCTAAACATCGATAGACATAAAACACCGATCGATCTTTACTTACTACTTACGTAAGCTACAAAACTAGTAACTTTGCTCACTTCAGCGCACTTTTCTGCGTGCGAGTCTCCTCCAGCGGCGCCAGCCAGTTCTCTGTGCAGATTTCTGGCGGGCTTTCGCCAACCCTCATTGCATGCATGCACCCAAAGATTTCGTGCAACGCTAATGTTGCGGCGTGTCCACCTGCTTCCTACCTCATGCAACGCATGCAATGTTCATAACTTCATTTCCAATTGCCCGCTTCATGGGGCCTAAAACAAACGCGCGCTAGCGCCTTCCGCTCGGAAATTAATAAGTATAGCGAACAAGGTTTTCCACAATCAAGCAAACCGACTAGTATAGACCAGACTAGCTGGGTCATACATAACTCAACTACGTATAAAAAAAATGATCAACTGCAAAACAAATATCAAGCACCTACAGTCTTTGTGATCAGTATGCCCAGCAAGGTCATCATTAGGACGAGAAGCACTTGCTGTGACAGTGCCCCGGAGCCTGCACGCTGGAAGGTGTATTCATAGTCAATCCCGCTTGACGTCTGAACATCAATAACGAAGATGCAATTGAATGTAATCTGATTGGGTGCGTTGGCGAGGTTGTTTGCTCCACTCAGACGCAGTGTTCCTACTGCTCCTTCAAAAATACCAGTCGCTTCCAAAATGCCAAGACCTTCCACTGGTGTCGTTGGTGGGAAAATACCAGTAAGGTGTGTGAAGTTAACAGGAGCTGCTGTTGCTGATACTGGCCCAGCTGAAGTGTACCTGTAATGGACAAATTTTAATTTTGATGAACACACTGCCAAGTGCCACATGGAGGTGGTAGTGCCAGTATAATTATGTGTCATAATGGTAACTTATGATAGATTAGCATGGCATGGTAACTATAGAATGAGCTCAAACTTACGAACGGACGGTAAGGTTTGTATACCCTGTGCTTCTTTGGCATAAACTTTCATAGAAAAAAAAAAAAAAAGGTCACCGCCCGGGAGTCTAAAAGTAGTTGTTACGGTCAAATTCAGGCCCCTTGCGC
>OZ007518.1:3018217-3041277 GCA_963931865.1 Axinella damicornis
CTACATCTTTATTCCATGGTGAGTATCAAAGTACGGAACATGCGTGGGAGAGCCTGGAATGAGGCTACGTGGAAGGTGTAACTAACAACAGTAACTGTTACTCTGGGGAAGTGATTAAACGAACCAACGTGGAAGGTAGCTTCGTTCCCAGGCCATCGCCCAGCTTTTCATCGCTTACAGTACGGAACGTACGTGGGAGAGCCTGGGAATGAGGCTACGTGGAATGGGGAAGTGATTAAACAAACCAACGCGGAAGGTTTAACTAACAACTCTGGGGAAGTGATCAATGTGGTGTCACGAGTCAACCATGCAGCCACTACCACAGTCCCTGCTGGGTTCGTTGACCAGTACACTAATCAGTAGTAGCATGGCAGGGCAGGGATGGGTCACCTCTTGATGGGCCAAATGCCTCCACCAAGCTTGATCAGCAGCATGCCAGTGATAACCTCAGTGGGTGCCAGGCAATTAAGTCTGTTCCCAGCTTTCACAACTACTTCTGGTATCCCAAGCCCGATACTATCCCTGCCTTAATTGACAAAGCTGGTCCCCCCTGTCCCACAGACCTCATCAACGGAGGCGATTACTGTGAGTGCATGCCACTCTCCGATCCCATGGAAAGTGACCAAAAAGATTTGGAGGCTAGAGTATACTGATACCTTGCTGTCAGCCGGTTGGGGGTGCCTGAGCCTACAGTGCTGGATCTGTTTGCTCAGCATGACAAACCAAATGCATCCAAAAAGTATCCAGTGCTTGGAGCAGTGGATTATCATATGCAGTGGTAGCTAGTGACCAGCCACTTCCCAAACAGGGTGGCTGACCTTTTGGGGTTATTCATCCCTCATTGCAAAGACTATGAGGGTATGCCCTGGTTAGCATATGATGTGAATTTTCACAAGGTATAGTGGTAGCCAAAAGACTGACGGATTGGTCACATGGTAGCATCCTTGTGGACCTTGTACTTAGCCATTCAAAGCTGTGGATGGGATCCGAGCTAATTACCACAGAGAAGGGAGGTCCAGAGATCACGACCACCCAGGGCAGAGTGCCTAGACACAGCAGGAGAGAATGGGCAGGCAGGACTTGCAACGTTATCGCCCATACTCTCGGAGGCCACCGATAATTTATGCAAAAGATGGAATCAAACAGGACGCTGGCAGCAGGCATGTGTGCACTTGCATGTTTGCCTAGAGTGCCTAGCCTTGTTCCCAGGCCCCGCCCAACTTTTCGTCACGTGAAACCGCGGGAACGAGGCTATAGAGGGCTGTTCTAAGGACCACAGTAAGTGTGGACACCCAGAAGGGCGGAAGGCCCTGGTGCCTAGCCTCGTTCCCAGTCCCACACCCAGCTTTCCATTGCTTGCAGTACGGTAAAGCGGGGAGGGCCTGGTACATTTCCTCACGTGAGTGACGTCAAGGGTAGAAAGGGGTAGAAAGACCGGAAGTTTAACGTGGGCGTAGTGTGTCTCAGAACAACAAGAAGAGCGAAGGTACCAGGTAACATACCACACGTATCTAGCTAGCGAGGGGCGACTGTCATACTCACCGAGCGTTGAACATGTAGATGGCTGAATAACACGCAAAACGTAGCGATTACGTCATGCTCATGTGAGGAAATGTACCAGGCCCTCCCTGCTTTACCGTACTGCAAGCAACGGAAAGCTGGGCGTGGGACTGGGTACGAGGCTACGCGATGCACCTCCACTGTGATTCAGGCAGCTAATTCACCAATTACACGTAGCCCACCAAGTTCCATACTCATAAGCAGAATACCTACATAGAAGCAGAGAATTGTTTGAGCTCAGGCGTGTTTAAGTTACCGATT
The DNA here is from genome assembly GCA_963931865.1 of Axinella damicornis. Taxonomy (NCBI): domain Eukaryota; kingdom Metazoa; phylum Porifera; class Demospongiae; order Axinellida; family Axinellidae; genus Axinella; species Axinella damicornis. The sequence goes on from OZ007518.1 coordinate 3,020,039, forward strand.
ACAACAGTGAGAACCTACATCCCAGATTCGACGCTGAGATCTTGGGTCGTTGGGCCAGTTCGTGTTATACCCGATACATCCAAATTGTGCAACTGGACAGTCACTAATTGCAAGAATTAATACTAGCAGCCAGCTGAACACAAAAACGTAAATCAACCATAGATGTAACGTTGCTGTGATGTAAGTGATTGGTCACATGACCTACATTAGATCCATTGGCACGGTCATATTCATGGCTCATTTACTGTACCAATTTGAGCAAAGATCATTGAGATGTTCAGAAGCAGCTATCAACCAGCGAAGGCAAAACCCCAGGCAGTTACAAAAATAAATACTTGATGGCCAAGTGGAAGAATCACAACTACTGTGATTAGTGGTACTGGGCTCCCCCAAAATAATGGTCTCATCAAAGGCATTGGTCCTTGGTCCCAGCGCTCTGCTAGTGGGGGGTACAATCTGCTTCCCTCTGCTAGTGGGGGGGGGGGGGGGGGGGGGGTATGAAAGGTCTGGTACAAGTCAATAGCATGGGCCTGATAGCCCACAAGTGCATACCAACTGGCAGCTCCTCCCCCCACAAGCAGAGGGCAGCACTCCTTCCCCCACAAGCAGAGAGCAGCAGCTCCCCCCCCCCAGAGGGAAACAGATTGTACCCCCCACTAGCAGAGCGCTGCAGCTCCTCCCCCCACTAGCAGAGGGCTGCAGCTCCTCCCCCCACTAGCAGAGGGCTGCAGCTCCTCCCCCACTAGCAGAGGGCTACAGCTCCTACCCCGAGGGCTGCAGCTCCCCTGCTCCTACCCCCACTAGCAGAGGGCTGCAGCTCCTCCCTCCACTAGCAGAGGGTTGCAGCTCCTCCCCCCACTAGCAGAGGGCTGCAGCTCCTCCCCCCACTAGCAGAGGGTTGCAGCTCCTCCCCCGAGGGCTGCAGCTCCTCCCCCCACTAGCAGAGGGTTGCAGCTCCTCCCCCGAGGGCTGCAGCTCCTCCCCCCACTAGCAGAGGGTTGCAGCTCCTCCCCCCACTAGCAGAGGGCTGCAGCTCTCCCTCCACTAGCAGAGGGTTGCAGCTCCTCCCCCCACTAGCAGAGGGCTGCAGCTCCTCCCCCCACTAGCAGAGGGTTGCAGCTCCTCCCCCCACTAGCAGAGGGCTGGCTACAGGTAGCAGTACACCAGCTCACAGTTGCCCACAGGGGTGCCTGGCACTGCAGCTCCTCTCCTTACAAGCTCCTGAACCAAGCTGGCCAGAAATCCAGTCACACCCACCAGTGCAGTAGGACCTGAGGCACAGAAGCATAATTCCATGACTTACAGACTTGGCTACAGTTCCCACGAGAGGAGGTAGGACAAGCTCTGTATATCACATGACAAGCACTGTGAATATGCAAGCACTGTGTATCACATAAGCTATGTGTATCACGACAATAACTTTATCACACCACACACACACACATCCCACACGCCCTCCACAAACTTTCCTTTCAGTAATATACCTACAGCACAACTCTTCTTCGTCAGAAGAGAAATGAGCAAGGTCTTGGGTCTCAGACAATTGGCTCCACGCTTATTCGCCTGCCCAGCTTAGTTGACCCACAAGTTCAGCTCAATTCTTACTCCAAGCTTCGTTAGTGACTCTATGCTGCTAATAGCATGTACTACTTACTATGCAGCAAACCGCTACAAGCCGAAGACCTTGGACACGGCATTAATTAGCAGCCGCCATTTTCTTGCTCAGAGGTACCAGCCTGCGCGCATACGCACTGGCTACATCCGGTTTGGGGTTTAAATATTGAATTTGTACCAAGTTTTGGCGGGATGTCGGGATGGCACACTTGCTAAGCACTTGCTTTGCAGCCTGGGGTCTGAGTGTTCGCCTTCCCAATAACCGAGTACGAGTCTGGGCCACTCCGTACATACCGGTTCTCGATTCCCCTCCTAGCAGCCTGAGTACGCCGGTTCCCATCTGACCACCGAAGCTAAAGGTCACTGGTTGAAAGCAGGTCGCCCTCCTGTGATTCCAGAGACGCCTATCCAACGCTCCTGAGGCTGCACACTTCAGTGTCTGACCTGTCACGGAGGGGTGGGTGGGTTGCTAGGTTGTTTTTTTTCTTTTTCCGAGTATAGCTCAGCCAACTATTTTGTAGCTACTTTTGTTTCTGTTCCAGGAGGGTTCTCTTTTTTTTATTCCACAAGTATGTATAGCCTTATTTGGTGTGCCTCTCCATGCACTGTAACTTGTAGAGCACTATAACGTACAGTGTAACTTGTTCATCTCCTAGCTATAAGAACCTTAATAATTAGGCCGAGGTTATTGACACCGATCGTCGGTGTCAACAATCGCCACAAATCAGCTATTGACACAACAATCGCCACAAATCGTCTATTGACACCGACCAGTTAACGATTCATTTCACCTTTTGAGTGCTGAGATGCGTCGACGTGGTACGCACGCTAGCCTGGACTTCCTCTGCGATGGTTCCGCGCTGATCAGACCTCGCGCTCAGCGACTGCTTGTTTCTGCTGGCACGGGCAGCATACTGATGAGATTCACAATGGTATGGTGGTATGCAGGAATAGCCTCGTTCCCAGGCCGTCTGCCAGTCGCGCGCATCGCATATTCGTGACCTTTGAACCCTTGTCAGATAGCTGGCAGAAGGCCGGTCTGGTACCACTCCTACGTCATTTACAAGCAAAGTGGACACGGTTATGACGTAGGTGGACACAGTTTCATGTAAAATGGCAGAAGTTCACGGACACGGTGGACACCAATTTTACGTATGGACAGTCAGAGAGAGTCATACTACCGGACATTCACTATAATATTATAATGGATCATGTCCACCAGACACAATCTAGGCCGTCGGTCTGGACGCAATCTGAGATGACACCGGGACCAGTGCTGAATGCACATGCGTGCATGTCATTACCCAATACACACACACACGTTAAAATCTTAATGAGCTCAGCTGACTCTTGTAAGACAAAACTCAGCCCAGTTTCCCCTTGCATGCGCGGGGCATCACAATCACTATTATGCTGCATATAGCATGCTTCATGGTATGGTACATACACTGGTGAATATCGTATGGAATCAATAACATGGGTATAATATTATGGACTGTGGTACATGGCAAAAGTATTGCAGCGGGCATGCCGTTGACTGTCCGCGGTAACGGCAGCTGAGCTTCGGCTTGCCACCATCTTATTATAATTATAATTATAATAATTATAATAAGATATAACAAAACAGGAAATGTATAATTATATTATCTAAACCATGTAAATAGCCAGAAGCTAGTTCCTATGTGGCCTGCATGCTTTTCCTAAGTGGTACCCAGTGGCCTTGGGAGTTTAAACAAACAATTCTGAGTGACCTAAGTGGTACAAGGTCGAACACGCAAAGCGGCAACTAACAATACGGAGGCTAAACAAAATCAATTATTGGCACCAGGTATGCATTTCTGGCAACATCACCCCTGAATGCACCAACCTCTGTACGACTATTACCATGCAAAAAAAAGAATACAAGTTCATATTAATTTGTTATTGGGACCAAATTTTAAAGTATTTCAAACTAGAATGGACACAACACAAGCAGTGAGTCAGTCCAATCAACTTGTCTTTTTTTCCCTTTCAGCAGCTTCCTTCGCCCTCTCAGAAGCTTTCTTTTCCATATATTCTGCTTTTCTTCTTGATCAATTCTTTCTCCTCTTTCTTTATCTGTCTATCTATCTTATGTTTCTCCTTTTCATCTTCCTTTGTCACGAACAACATTCTCGGCAATCGCTATTATTTCTTTCCTGGTCTACCATACCCAGCTTGGGCAACTTCAACAATAAAATGTGATGCTCTTCAGCTTGAGTAAGATATGGCTTTGGTCCAGGATTCGTAACATGACTAACTCTTCCATGGATTCTATCTTGAAGGGTTTTCCTAGGAACTCCAAATGTTCTTGCAGCATGAAGTATTGGCTCACCATTTCGTATAGCTTCAATAGCAGCCAGCATAGCATCATTGGTCCATTGCTTTTGTCGTTGTTTCCTTGGGCGATGAAGAATTGGTGGAGCCGATTCTGATCTAGGATGGGCAGGCTTTTTGTTCCTTTGAGCCAGCATTGCATAGGCCTATACAAAAGACCAAGCACAAACACATTATTGTACATGACACTGTTTTACCTTTCTTTGAATGGGCTATAGACAAGATAAACAGTCAAGACAGAGACAACTACCACTGCACGAGTACGGATTGTTTATTGGCCGTTCATCAGTATGCCGATAATTGGCACCTTCAGTGCCGACAATACGATAATATTGGCAACTTACGCTACATGTAGGTGTACTTACCAGATTTAAGATGATCGAATCCGAGTCCGATGACGTGCTACATGTAGGTCCATATGCATGTCACTACCACCACGAGTGTTCAATGGCAGTTGGGTGAGTAGTGGCACAGGTGGTGGGAGGGGAGGTACTGAGCCGTCAGATAGATAGCCGTCTCAATGCCATTTTCTAACAGAGCTGGATTGTCATTACTGACAGGTTGTGGGATATGGACAGGTGGCAACATCTGAGATCACTATGATGGCACTCTCACCTAAGACAAAGAAATTTATGAAAGATCAGTAATAGTTGTACCGTGGGTTTGTTGTAGCCTCATACCTAGGCCCAGGTGGAAAATGCAGAAAAGGGCAGGTGACACTTAATTGGCAAAATTCCCACATGTTAGTCTTGACTTCAGGTAGACGAATCACACTCATCCACTACCAATTACTGCATAGCAGCGAGTGTTGCCATCCAACAAAACCACTGCTCTAGCCTCCCAAGACTCAGGTCTGGATGCTACCTGGCGAGGACTTTCAACTTAGCCATCACCAACAAGTACTGCCAAGTAACTGCCTCGTGAATCTGAATGCATCCAGTAAGGAATGTAATCGCTTATACATAACATGCCGACTCAGCACATACCGAAAGCACATACGTACAGTATGCTAAGACCTTTTTCGCAAAAAGCGTGGGCCTGGGTACAGGCTAGGGTGTATAGGATTAGTACCGCTGATTTATGTAGCTTTGCAAGCGCAGCAGCATGACACGGTCTTAATTAATTCACCACAAAGCCACAGTAGTGCACGCACTATCAAGCACCCTAGGGTAGCCTCATACCCAGTCCCACGCCCAGCTTTTCGTCGCTTGCAGTACGGTAAAGCGGGGAGGGCCTGGTACATTTCCTCACGTGAGTGACGTCAAGGGTAGAAAGGGGTAGAAAGACCGGAAGTTTAACGTGGGCGTTGTGGGTCTCAGAACAGCAAGAAGAGCGAAGGTACCAGGTAACATAACACACGTATCTAGCTACTGTCATACTCACCGAGCGTTGAACGTGTAGATGGCTGAATAACATGCAAAACGTAGCGTCTTCGTTCTGAAAATTTTGCCATTTTTCGATTACATCATGCTCACGTGAGGAAATGTACCAGGCCCTCCCAGCTTTACCGTACTTCAAGCGATGGAAAGCTGGGCGTGGCACTGGGAACGAGGCTACCCTAGGGTACACTGTGCCAAATTTAGCAGGCACTATGTACCCCTACAAATTCACAGAGAAATGCTCCCCAAAAAATCTTCTCCTATATAATTTGCCTGGCCATTAGTCATACACAGTACAAAGTAAGTATGAAGGTTGTGTCACTAGTCTAATCCCGCCCCGTACAGTACGTGTACGCCCCACTTCCGTTACTCAATAACCTCCACACGCATACGCATACGTATTAAACATGTAGGGAGCCTAAGCTGCATGTAGCTGATGAAAAGGACTTCAACCAACCTTCTTCCAATTCGTAGGGTTTAGTTATAGTGTGCGTGCTTGTAGTAATGATGGACTCACACTAATATATCTCTCTCTCACACACACACACATAGACCTACATATGGTACACTCACACACACACACACACACCACACAACCTCCAGTAATAGACACTAGAGTGATCATACGTCTTCCCCAGGTCGTGGACAGTCTTAATGGATGGGTGAAAGACCAAAATAATTTTCTCGTGAAAGTTACAAAACGATAATATCCCACCTGCTGTCACTGACTGTGTACAAATTCTTAACATTGGATTGTCCTGATTGCCACCTAGAATACACTGTATGAAGTAATTAGATGATATTAGTACATAGGAAGGGACATCAGTTGGAGAATGGAACATACCATCTCCAAGTGGAGCAGGAATGACGAAATCGGGATACTGGAATAGGCCTCCGTCACTGCATGAGCGTCAGTTCCAGAGTCCGGAAGCCAGCCAACAGCAGGTTCTGCATGAGCAGCACAATGTTTCTCTCGGCTTCTCGTGCCTCATCCGTGACATTTCTCCCAGGCGCAGCAGACACTCAAGGGAAAATTTTTGCACCCTCAACAAGGTGAGAAATCATCTAATAGGACCTACAGGAGAGAGGAATGAAGGAGGGAAGGGGGAGGGAGGGAGGGAGGGAGGGAGGGAGGGAGGGAGGGAGGGAGGAGGCAGGAGGGAGGGAGAAAAGGAGAAAGGTAGGAAGGGATGAAAGGAGGGAGGGGGGAGAGAGACGAAGGGACAGAGAGAGGGAGGGGAGTGAGGGAGGGGAGTGGGAGGGAGGGAGGGAGGGAGGGAGGGAGGGGCAGGGAGGGAGGAAAGAATGGGAAACATGAATAGCCGCTTGCTTTGCTGTCTGTGAATGTAAGCAAGAGGGGAGGGACACATGCATGGTCTAAATATCAACACCCACACTCCTTACTCCCACTCCACATACGGTTCCAGAGTCCAGAAGCCAGCCAATACCATGCAGGTTCTGCATGAGCAGCACAATGTTTCGCTTGGCTTCTCGTGCCTCATCCGTGACATTCCTCTCTAGGCACAGTAGATCAATTTTGCACCATCTACAGGGGGAGAAATCATCTAATAGCACCTACAGGAGAGAGGGGGGGAGTTAGGGAGGGAGGGGGGAGGGAGGGAGGGAGGGAGGGAGGGAGGGAGGAAGGAGGGAGGGAGGAGGGAGGAAAGGAGGAAGGGAAAGGGAGGGGGAGGGAGAGAGGGAGGGAGGGATGGAGGGAGGATCTGGAGGGAGGGAGGGAGGGAGGGAGGGAGGGAGGGAGAGAGGGAGGGGGGAGAGAGAGGGAGGGAGGGAGGGAGAGAGGGAGGGAGGGGGAGTGAAGGAGGGAGGGAGAGAGGGAGGGGCAGGGAGGGAGGAGAGAGGGGGGAAACATTTAAAGCGGCTTGCTTTGCTGTCTGTGAATGCAAGCAAGAGGGGGAGGGCCATGGTCTAGAAGCATTAAACATCAACCCCTCATTCACAGCCTGTCTCCCACTCCAAATGCAGTGTACGTCATCGTCGGTTCCAGAGTCCAGAAGCCAGCCAATACCAGGTTCTGCTCGGCTTCTCGTGCTTCATATGTGACATTCCTCTCCAGGTGCAACAAATAAATTTGCACCATCCACAAGGGGAGAAATCATCTAATAGGTCCTACAGGAGAGAGGAGGGAGGGAGGGAGGGGGGAGGGAGGAACAGAGGAAAGGAGGGAGAGGGAGGGGGAGGGAGGGAGTGAGGGAGGGAGGGAGGGAGAGGGGAGGGTGGGAGGGAGGGAGGGAAGGAGGGAGGGAGGAGGGAGGGAGGAGGGAGGAATGGAGGAACGGAGGGAGGGAGAGGGAAGGGAAGGGAGAGAGGGAGGAAGGGATGGAGGGAGGATCCGGAGGGATGGAGGGAGGGAGGGAGGGAGAGAGAGAGGGAGGGAGAGAGGGAGGGGGGTAGGGACTAGGGAGGGAGGGGGAGTGAGGGAGGGAGAGAGGGAGGGGGTAGGAAGGGAGGAGAGAAGGGGAAACATATGAAAAATGGCTTGCTTTAATTTGCTGTCTGTGAATGTAAGCAAGAGGGGAGGGGACACATGGTCTAGAAGCATTAAACATCATTCCTTAGCTATATTCACAGCCTGTCTCTCACTGCATGAGCAGTACAATATTTCGCTCGGCTTCTCGTGCCGCATCCATGAATTCCTCTCCAGGTGCAGCAGATAAATTTTGCACCATCCACAAGGGGAGAAAAAAAATCTAGTAGGACCAACAGGAGAGAGGAGGGAGGGAGGGAGGGAGGGGGGAGGGAGGGAGGGAGGGAGGGAGGGAGGGAGGGAGGGAGGGAGGGAGGGAGGGAGGACGGAGGGAGGAGGGAGGGAGGAGGGAGGGAGGGAGGGAGGGAGGGAGGGAGGGAGGGAAGGAGGGAAGGAGGAACGGAGGAAAGGAGGGAGAGGGAGGGGGAGGGAGGGAGGGAGGGGGAGAGGGAGGGGCCCGGGGGAGAGAGGGAGGGAGAGAGAGAGGGAAGGAGTGAGGGAGGGAGGGAGAGAGAGAGGGAAGGAGTGAGGGAGGGAGGGGGGTGAGGGAGGGAGGGACAGGGAGGGAGGAGAGAAGGGGAAATGACTGAAAAGTGGCTTGCTTCACTTTCTGTGGATGTAAGCAAGATCGAGGGGAGGGACTCATGGTCTAGAAACAGTCATGATCAACCCCCACACTCCGTAGCTTCAATCACAGCCTGTCTCCCTCCCCACATAGGTCATGATAGAGTCCACCTTGCAGCTTGATGATGCAGGAATCATACCAAGCCCTTCTGACGGTTGGTTCATAAGGATTTAAAACTGGAGCAGGAGACAAACTGGGAATGAGGCTTCCCACACCTAGCTTCCTGTACAATCATATTTATTTCAAGTGCAAACAAGTGTAGCATAGACAAGCATGTTGGTGTATGCAATCAGACAGCTTTGATGTAGTTTCCAAGGTTTCAGAAAAATCGTGTATAAAATTTGCACATGTACTGTAAAGTGTCTAGACACACCAGCTGCTCACATTTTCACAGATCCATTTGCCGCACGCAGAGCCCTATCCTTGGGTGGACGAATGATAAAGCCTTTGTCAGTGCAGCCCTGACTAGCTGAGGGAGAAACCTGCAACCAGAGAGTGATACAGTCATGTAAGCAAACAAGCAATCAACTTATTCATAAACAGACTGAGGGTTACAAGGCCATTATCAATGTAGATCAGTTGTCAGTGCCTTACATGGTTTGAATTGTACACGAGGGCAATATTGTAACAGTCAAGGGTGATATCAAGGGGCTAGTACACTGCATGATTTGTAAAATGTCTCTTTGGCCTAGGGGCTAGGTATAATTGTCTAGTAATAGAAATCACAAATACCAATCTGGGGACCAATATTGCCTACCATGACTGAATGGGTGGTACCTACCGGTTACTTCAGGTTTTGGGCATGTGGCAACTGCAGACTGAGTGGTTCATCGTGTTTACGCCTTCAGAGGGAATCGGCAGGACACCACAAATTAGGAACACAGCTATGAGCAAAGCATGCACATTACAGTCCTTCCAATAGTGATCATAGGTGATATATAGGCCCTCTATGTAGTCTCGTTCCCAGACCCCAAACGCGCACGTGCGAAAAAGGGGTCTGGGGACAATGCTACAGTCAGCTCGACCTTATGACGTTGATGTCTGGAATGTGGGATGGCCAATCAGAGTTTAGCTAGAGCAATAAATTGCTTCGCAGTTTTCGTGCCGGCTAAGTAGACTTGGTAGATACAGCCCAGAACGACGCGAAGAGGAGTGCTGCCTTCGTTAGTACAAAGAATATCTCTCACCGCTTTACTGGCCATCATCAAACATGTCGAATTTGCCATTTTCATCTGGAATCTACTGATTACGTCATCGTGGTCACGCCCCTCGAAGGTCAGGCAGCATGTAGCATTGTCCCCAGACCCCTTTTTCGCGCGTGCGCATTCGGGGTCTGGGAACGAGACTACCCTCTGTGTGAATGAATATCACACACGCAATCACGCAGGAAGCACTGCCACATCACAGGGGTCCTGGGTACAAGGCTAGGGTGTATAGGATTTGTACCCTGAATGCACATCACCCTAGAAACCCACAACTTGCCACTTAGTGCACACTAATAAGTCAATTATGTTTACACAGTTTTGACCACAGTTGCCAAGTAACCCTCATGTACCCTAGGGTACACTGTGCCAAATTTATCTTGAAACAAGCCTTGCAGTGGAATAGAACATTTTCCACCTGCATGATGTCACTTACCGCATGCGTACAAGTACAAATCATCATTATTGGATTGTCATGAATGTCGCCAAGAATACACTACTTAGATATCTTAGTACATAGGAAGTGAACATACCACCTCGAAGTAGAGCAGGAATGACGAAATCGGGATCCTGGAATAGGCCTCCATGAGTGTCGGTTCCAGAGTCCGGAAGCCAGCCAACACAGGTTCTGCATGAGCAGCACAATGTATCGCTCGGCTTCTCGTGCCTCATCCATGACATTCCTCTCCAGGCACAGCAGACACTCAAAGATAACTTTTGCACCCTCCACAAGGGGAGAAATCATCTAATAGGACCTACAAGAGAGGGAGGGAGTGAGGGGGGGGGAGGGAGGGAGGGAGAGAGGGAGGGAGGGAGGGAGGGGGGGGGGGGGGGGGGGGGGGGGGGGGGGGGGGGGAAGAGAGATCAAGGGAGGGAGGACTCATAGTCTCTCAATGGAGGATAACATGCAAAGTGCACTTCCACTTCCCCCTTGGAGAAAATAACTTCATCAAACAAACTGATGGTGCATGTGATCCAGTCCACACATGTCCAGTGCTGGCATCACAAGTCATGGACTGTCAGTGAGATGAGAGATGAGAATAATGCTGACAATCCAGGGAACTCTGGCCCCATCCTTGCTATCAGAGTATCTCTGATGATCCACGGACGTCCAAGGATTGTCAGACCAAACTGGTCCTAGCTGTCAGAGATTCCTTACATGTCAGAGTATCTCTGACAAACCATGGACCTACTCCCACCTACCATACCACCATCACCAACGGCTATAACTGCAAATACACCCTATGCTCATACGGAAACATTACAAGTGTGGCAGGTGGTTTTCTTTCAGGAATGTTCGCTGGTTAAGTGCTCATGAACAAACTCACAGGGTGAGTCATGAAACCCACAAGTATTAGGTTGGTCATCAAGACATAGTTGTGGAAATGTCAGAACCACAGTTGTATATAGCCTCGTACCCAGGCCCTCACGCGGAACACGGAAGAGGGCCTGGTGACACATGGCAAAATTCCCGTATGTGCTCAGTCAGCATAATTACGTAATCGATTACATTCCTTACTTGGATGCATTCGAAATCACGCGGAAAGTAGCTGTTGGTGATGGCTAAGTAGCAAGTCCTTGCCAAGGAGCGACCAGAGGTGAGTCTTGAAGGCTAGAACAACGGTTTTATCAAACGGCTACACTTTTCACGAGGGGAAAAATGTAATTACTACGCAGTAATTGGCAATGGACGAACGTGATTCGCCTACCCGAAATCAAGACTGCTGAGCTCAGCACATACGGGAATTTTGCCATGTGTCACCAGGCCCTCTTCCGCGTTCCGCGTGAGGGCCTGGGTACGAGGCTAAGTTGTATAATGCGACCAACATCCTAATACAGCAATGGGGCTACATACAAACCTAATGCAAATGTGTTGAATCAGGAGCACATGAGCCACCTAAGGCGGCAAAGGAGCGTCTAACTCAGCATGTGCGCCCTAGCGGAAGTAGTAGCCTCGTTCCCAGGCCATCTGCCGCTTCGAGTCGCATACGTGACCTTTGAACCCCCGTCAGATAAGCTGGCAGAAGGCCTGGTACCACTCCTACGTCATTTACAAGCAAAGTGGACACGGTTTCATGTAAAATGGCTACGTGCCAGAAGTTCATGGGCTAACGGCAGGTTTCCTAGCGAGTTATTGTTGGCTTTTACGCTGGAGTGGGTAGCAGGATGCACTCTAGTGAACCATGGATAATAGAGCACGCGGAACTGGATTGGAAACGTGCGTTTACAGGATTGAAAGCGGGTTTCGCGTCAAGTATACCGTCACCAGTCGTTACTCAGGACTGTCAGGAGTGAAAGTTGCCACTTCGGGCATACACCAGTTCAAGACCGATGGAACGATATGAAGTTAAGGCTCAGAATGCATGGTTTCCGTGTGGCACCAGAGGTGCAACATTACACGGGTATCACAATTTAAGGGATACGTCCGCTTTTTGGACAGCCCAAGCATGCTTTTATCTACGACTCAGGAGCAAAACTTACCACTTTGAGCATACACCAGTTGAAGGCTGATCCAACGGTACAAGAGGTGAGCCCCAGAAGCAGTCCCTGTGCGGCACCAGAGGTACAACAAGAAACCAGTGAAACCCGTATTCAATCAAAGGCTGTGCCGACATTAGGAATGAATAGGGTGGCGCGCGCGTTTCCAATCCAGTTCCCTGTGCTCTACGTATTCTCCATGAGTGACACTCTAAATGACCACTATAATATTATTATCTGACTAAGTAGCTACTTACAGTATGCACAAATCTGATTTGTCAATAGATCAATATTAACATTGCTAAGGGGTCAGCTAGCTCTGGAAGGTGCCCATTTACACCTGCACTTCGATGGTACAGACAGTGTAAGGACCTCCTCCAATTGATGTAAATCAAGTTACCGTACAGCTGCTGTGCTGGATCCCGCTGAAAACAAACACAGGAGAAACCACCTGAAGATACGGACTAGACGGGCACCGTAACCATCAAGCTTGTCAGTATCCACACCGTCCACATGCCCGTCAAGTCCGTGGTGGGACCATTTGAAGCTTCATATTCAGCGATTCTCCTGCGTAGAGGAGTGCCCGTAGGTGTGGTCTACTCAGGAAATATTCAGAAGTTGAAGTGGTCCCACGACGTACTCGAACAGGGTGCGGATGGTGCAACCATGAGCAACTTTGACGACGACGGTGCCCGTCCAGTCCCGTATCTACAGCTAGTTTCTCCTGTGAAAGCTCTATAGGATCTGCAAGTGAAGTTTCCCAATTTTTTTTTTTGATATACGCACAAACCGAGTAAGAAGCTTTCCACTTTGCAGTGAAGCTGTCCTGTAAATGTGGTTGGATAAACATTCTAAAGGACGGTGTCACTTTTGAGACGCTACCAACGTGTAGTGCATGAGTGGTTAATTTTTATTAATCTTCACAACACAAGAGCAAAGCCGGCAGGCACAAACCACAGAACTCTCCCATCTCAAGGGCCTGGCGGATCCCACAAGGACTAACGTAGCCGTTTACCACCCAAGCAAATTTGAGCACATGTGAGAACATGCATGATCATGTGCATGTACTCTTTTAGCTCTGGTGTTGCAAAGTTTACTGTTATGGAAATCACAAAAGTGTCTTCAACACAAACTCACTGTTGGGTCAGTAGACATTCTGAGCGACTGGGTGAGGTTGAGCAGTAGATCGATCCAGTTTCTCAACAGACACATCTGGTACCTGTACATGTGTACATACATGCAGTCATTAGCATGAGAGCATGCAGTTTTAGTACAAGAGAATGCCAGACAATCAAAACTAATTACACATTCTTATTTACATGTGTGTGAGCAGTGAGAGAAATCACTCAAATCTGCCATTGCAAATACTTGTTTAACCCATTAACCGATAAATTGTTTTTCTCCGGAGGTCTCTCTTAGCTTGTGGGTGCATTAACTTAAATCTACCCTATTTCCAGTTCTCTCTGCTTTTCGGCCCCCAAACTCCACACACATGACCATGCAGCAATCCTCTACACATTCGTGACTTTAACCACACCCACCCATCAAGGGGCATCCAATAGTCACGGCTCTCTGCCGACCATCACTCATCTAGACCGAGAAAAACGCTTCACTGCCAGAAATGGAGGCCCTACTATTAGGCGAGAGGACTGTTTTCTCAGCCCATGTGTGCAAAGGAGGAGAGAAATGGCCCACCCAGCTCCAACCAAGAGCTTTTCAAGGCCAAGCCCAGAAGCGGCCATGCTACCTAGGCTCAGTGCTGAAACCCACCCACCTCCCCTGTCCCGCCCTCTCTGCTGGCGCAGAGCCTAAGTCCCTATATAAACTGGAAGATTAATCGAGTCGTTTTGTGCCACTTTCAGTCAAGCTATCCCACACATGGCCATAATTACTGAAAACGAGTCCATGTACCTCATGATCACGTCCACTGTGTGGTTCGCTGACCCAGTAGGACTTCTCCAGCTTTCTTTGCTCAGTTCAAAGGTGGCTTCACAAACAGCTGGGGAGGCCTGGGGACTTAATTTGCCACGACAGGACATTTAAAGGTGGGTAACTATTGAGCAACTCAGAGACTGTGTTCCAAACAATTTGAACAATATCACAGATTGATCATAATATTGTTCCAGGCCATCACACCCCATGAATCAGTCTAGCGAAGCCACACGCGAAAGGCGGAGAGGGTCTAGCAAACATTACACTAGATCACACTTCTCTGGGGTGCCAATTACAAGGTGGTGACACTCCCATAGACGCTGTAGTCAGAGCTGCGACCGGGCTGGGCTTATCAGCGAATCTTGACCCCATATACTAAGGAAAGGCTGGAGTCGCTACACATTCTTCCGTATACTATCAGCGGTCAAGCGGTCAACGGCTGAAAATTAGCGCAGTCAAACGGTCAAGTGTCTTTTTGCGATGCGGTCAAGTGGTCAAGCAACAAAAATGACGGTCAAGATATCTTGACCCCGGTCGCAGTTCTGACTACGGCGTCAATGGGGGTGTCACCCCCTTGAATTACATGATTGTACCTGTGAACCGGTGAAGTGCCAGCTAGAGTTCAGGACAAGTTCTGTACCCTTGGAGGCATCCATGTTGGACTAGTTTAGCTCGAGCGTAGACTCTTTCTGCCAGGCTGATCGCATGTGAGAGGCTCGGTTTACAACCACGTGAGTCACGAATAATTTAAAATTGGAACACTGTCACGGGTGGATTGTGACTCCATCCACAGTTGCAGCTCTGAGTAGGGCATGTATTTTAGTGACCTCTTCACTATCCACTCAGTTATCCCATCTACTCTCTTCCCTTGTAGCACTCACTCGGTTCATTTTAGCATCACTTTATCCAAGGAATCCATCTCCACAGGATCTGCCTACTCTCTCATCTCCTTCTGAAGAAACTGCAGCTGGTGGAGGGCAGATAAGCACTGGTCATGGCTGGGCATTAATGGCGGCAGGTACTCTAGCAACCAGGGCAACAAGTCACCCACAGAGTGCTGGACTTCACAATTAACTTGTACTCTCCCCATCCTCGAGAAATGCTTATTACCGCAGTAGACTGGTCACAACATGCCAGCAGCCCTCAATAGTTGTTTTGCCTGGAGAATACTAGGGAGTCTGCTCCTCCTCCTCCCCCCCCCCCCCCCCCCCTTCCTCTCCTTCTCCATCGTCTCTTACAAAGTCTCGAGTCTATGCCATGGTCACTCCGCAGCCACACAAACGGGTCTCCTCGAGTCTCGCGGGCCACACCCACTACAGGGGTGTGGCGAGAGGCTGGCTCGCGAGACTACGTCCCCTCCTCCGACGGTACAGAATCCCCAGAATCAATTTAAACTAGCTAGCGCGGCATGGGGTCTGGACTCCAGTAGTCTCCACGCGCAGTCAACTGCTAGCTAGCCTCCTCCGACACGCGAACAGACTAAATGGCGAAAGCTGCACTGGGCTGGGCCGGCCTGGGAACGAGGATAGTCAACTGCAACGACAGTAAGAAAGGTGGTGCCAGCTGCAGAGGACTTACCAGAAGAGGTGAACAGTATCAGAAAACGACAGAGACGCAGCCAGCTCGCCATTGGTGTTTTTCCCGCCAAAATCTGAGGTTGTACTTTCCAACCAATCAAAAACATTTCCGGTTCCCGCGTTAAGTTTTACCGCGGATGCCAACCAATCAAATGACAGCGTCCTTGGGAGGCTTTTGCGGGTATAAAAGCAGCGTCAAGTTCGGACTTAGTCATTCGGGTCGGTTTAACTCGGATTAGGTTAAGGTTAGGAGAGCCCTACCTTACCTAATCCTAGCTATACCTTTCTCCAATAGGTAAGTTCAGGTATAGATAGTGGGGAGCATTGGGTGGGTAGCATTGGGTGGGTGGGGAGCATTGGGTGGGTGGGGAGCATTGGGTGGGTGGGGAGCAGTGGGTGGGGAGCATTGGGTGGGTGGGGAGCATTGGGCGGGTGGGAGCATTGGGTGGGTGGGGAGCATTGGGTGGGTGGGGAGCATTGGGTGGGTGGGAAGGGAGGTGGGGGGATGTGGGAAGGGAGGGTGGGGGTGTGGGAAGGGAGGGTGGGGGTGTGGGAAGGGAGGGTGGGGGGTGTGAGAAGGGAGGGTGGGGGGTGTGGGAAGGGACGGTGGGGGTGTGGGAAGGGAGGGTGGGGATGTGGGAAGGGAGGGTGGGGGGTGTGGAAGGGAGGGTGGGGGTGTGGGAAGGGAGGGTGGGGGGTGTGGGAAGGGAGGGTGGGGGTGTGGGAAGGGAGGGTGGGGGTGTGGGGAGGGTGGGGGTGTGGGAAGGGAGGGTGGGGGGTGTGGGAAGGGAGGGTGGGGGAGATTCAATTATAGTGCACGTGCCAAGTCGGCAAAGAGCAAATTAATCCATTCATGACTGACTCAGAAATGCAGCTCATTTTTTTTCTGAGCTGCAAATAGACAATGACTGGTTCGAATCTGTTTATGTATGACTGCTTTCAAACTGCTTTCAAGGCCTGAGTTGTGCTGTTCTTCCTTCTAAGGTGAGATGGCAGGTGAGGAACTGATGAGGGGAGGGAGATTCAGAGGAATGAGACAATTCAGACTGTTTAACGGTGCTCTGCATTACTTGTATTATTTATTGTATGACGATCACACAACTTCATGCACTGTTAGACATTTCTGATCACGTCATATGCTGGTTACATCAGCAGTTTATTAATCAGATTGCAACATTCGTTAGCAGTATAGAGGGAATCACCTTCTGCATGATTAAGGCACTTTGCCATAGCAAATGTGCATATAGCTATAGGCCAGCAGCATGCACTAATCACTTCGTGTCACGAGCTATGTATAGTCTGTCTCCTTGCAACACATTTTCAATGGAATCTTAACAATTTTGCAGCAGTAGATAATAATTATTACAATTGTGTAATATATACCCTTGTAAAAGTCATGATATGGGATATGCATAGTTGCTAAATTATCTTTACAGAAATGGGATATGTAGTGGACAAGCAATATAGTATGGGGTAAATCCATTTAGTTCCAACTTTCAGGCTCTATTTTTTGAGTGGGACTCATTCTGAAGTAATGCAAATGGGTTCGGGTCCGAAAATGTTTTAATTTGTGTAACCATCTGTGGTTGCTTGCGTGCCCCTGCTGTGGTGTCAGGCATTTCACTGAACGGTTGCATGAGATGGTGATACATGAATATCAGCTCTGTCAGGGACACTGTCAAGGAACTGCTTCACTGAAAGACATCGACTGATGGATTGGAATATGGTCTTAGCCTTAGGGTTGTCTAAACCTTGATATTGTAAACGCTTCATAAAATCGTTACCAAGTATTGCTGGAACTAGAAGACGCAGGTCTGGGTCTTGTAAATTAAATTGCTTGGCCATAGTGGTGGTATTGTATACCCAACGTCGACTTCACCTCTAAGGGCTTTGAGAAAGTGTTGGAGAGGGATGTAACCTCCTTTGACATTGAAAATGTAAAAACCACAATCGTCTGTAAGGACTGGGCATCCGTAGAAATTTGCAACAGCAACAATTTCTGTGTCAGCTTCTCCATCTACAATGTAAAAGGCACGCCTACGTCTTGGAGAGCGTCAATAAACACCAATCTGGCGAGCAAGGGGAGTACCTTGGATTTGGCGGAATCCGCGGATCGGTCACTTTGATATTGTTGAATTTGCTCAAACCTCCTCTCTTGTTTCTTTCTAACATTTGCAGTTTTCTCCTCTTTGTTTATTCCGTTGAGGATGATGACAAATTCAATGCTGAGTTTCTGCAACTTGTCGAAAAACATCCTAACCGTTTTGTAAATCCCCGGATAGTCTCCTCCCAGGACCCATTCGTGACGGTAGCCGAGTTTGCAGGACAGGTGGTTCCCGTCTATCACGAGTCGCTTAATTGAGCCAATTGGCAAACTAAGCCATCGGTAATTCTCCTCCATGAATGTGTTAAGACCACCGATCCCCATCGCATTGCTGAATATTCCTGTCAAACAATGGTCACTATTTTGGGTGGGGCTAGGCCCGAGTGCAGCTGACAAAGAAGTGCTAGCAAACGGAGAGAGATTCCAATACTTCGGGAACTTCATCATTGTTCGTAGGGTGAACAATTCCTTCAAGAGGATTGTAAACAATCTGATTAGTTTGGGTCTCTCATTTGATGGTACCACTGTGCGAATTGTAACCACCACTCAGCGAGATATTCATGGCCCAGGAGTCCTGTACATTGATCAAGGAGCTAGGGTGACTTTCTGCACTACAAGTGCCAATCTCATTCGGAGAATCGCTGGTGCACTTGGTAATCCTGGAGGTCTACCAACACCACCACCAGATGAAGGTGTGTAATACATGTGGTTTGACATTGATGTTGTCGTAGCAACAGAATTAGGGCTGAGAACCAGAGTGGCATAACCCGCAATCATTGAACAAGCCCCCCATAAACTCGAGAATACTGTTAAAATATGTTTCAGGAGCTGCTGAAATTTCACACTTCCGGTCATATGCTCATATCCATTGCATAATTATTATTTTATTCCATTTTTGTGCAATTCATGCAATTTCCAGTACTTGATTTGGGGTTAGGCTACTCAGGCCCTTCAATCGTAGATTACGGAAAGGCATGAAGGTGGCAGGTGAGGAACTGGTGAGGTGGCAGGTGAGGAACTGGTGAGGAGGCAGGTGAGGAACTGGTGAGGTGGCAGGTGAGGAACTGGTGAGATGGCAGGTGAGGAACTGGTGAGATGGCAGGTGAGGAACTGGTGTGGTGGCAGGTGAGGAACTGGTGAGGTGGCAGGTGAGGAACTGGTGAGGTGGCAGGTGGAGATTCAGAGGAATAAGACTGTTTATTTGGTGCTCTGCATAACTTTTATTGTATGCCGATCACACGACTTCATGCACTGTTTAGACATTTCTGATTGTGTCATGATTACACCTGCAGTTTAATAACCAGAATGTAACATTGGTTAGCAGTATAGAGGGAATCACCTTCTGCATGATTAAGGCGCTTTGCCATAGCAATTGTGCATAGCTATAGGCCAGCAGCATGCACTAATCGCTTTGTGTCACGAGCTATGTATAGTCTGTCTCCATGCAACACATCTTCATTGGAATCTTAACAATCGTTGGGAAGGTTCCAATTTCATCGTGAATACTTATTTTGCAGCAGGGAATAATATTACAGTTGTGAATAATAATTATTTACCTTTGTAAAAGTCATGTCATTACAGATATGGGATATGCTAATTATCTTTACAGAAATGGATATGTAGTGGACAATCAATGTAGTATGGGGTAAATCCATTTTGTTCCAACTTTCAGGCTCACTTTTTGCTCTTTTTTGAGTGAGACTCATTCTGAAGTAATGCAAATGGGTTTGGGTCTGAAAACGTTTTAATTTGTGTAATCATTTGTGGTTGCTTGTGTGCCCCTGCTGTGGTGTCAGGCATTTCACTGAACGGTTGCATGAGATGGTGATACAGCTCCCTTTGACCACCAGTGAGTTGACATGTTTCTGATCGGGAGCATATTACAGCATAGTGCATTGCTACCTTCCCTGAATAGAGATGGGCTGGGCTCACATACTCGAATGGCTCCATCAGAAGTTGATTCAATGCAACAGCATCACAATACGTACATTGCCATTGGGCATATGCGTGAAGTGTTTCCAGGAAACTTTGGTTGCTCCTCAGGACAAGGCACTGTACCTGACTTGCCATGTGACCGTCATGACAAACAATCAGGCAATGGATGAGCGCCCTCAGAAGATGGTGTGTTGGAGTTGGTTTTGCCTTCTTGTACCAGTAGATGCATGACGCCATTACCAGCTGCCATTCCCGGTGGAATGCAACTAGTAGATTGCCCTTCTACTAACTTGCAGCAGTGGAGAACAGAGCAAAGGATTTGAATCTTTTGAGGGATTGTTAGATCACAAATCATCCCCAGTGGCAGTGGTGGCTCAAACTCAAGACAATGTATTTCCTCATCCAGTAAGATGTGGTGGTGTGCCGTTATCACGTACAGTTTCTTGAACTGGCTGTCGGCTGTTGAGAATATACTGGCGTATCCGTAGCCCAACATGCTGTGCACACTTCGACCTCATGTCATCAACAACAACAGGAAGAATGCACTTATGCATCGTCATGGCTCTGCGGGCAAAAGCAGCCTTCCCTGTACCACTCAAGGATCCACTTTGGGACATCAAGACTGGTGACTTCACTCAGTTCTGCAGGATTACGTTCCAACTTCACATTGTAGAGTTGAGCTGCTTTGCAATAGTTCTCATGAATATCAGCTCTGTCGGGGACACTATCCAGGAACTGCTTCACTGAAAGACATCGACTGATGGATTGGAATATGGTCTTAGTGTTGTCTAAATTTTGATATTGTAAACGCTTCAAAAATCGTTACCAAGTATGGCTGGAACTAGAAGACGCAGGTCTTGGTCTTGAAGTTTAAACTGTTCAGCCATAGTGGTGGTATTGTATACCCTAACATCGGTTTCATCTTTAAGGGCTTTGGGAAAGTGTCGGAGAGGGATGTAACCTCCTTTGACATTGAAAATGTAAAAGCCACAATCGTCTGTAAGGACTGGGCATCCGTAGAAATTTGCAACAGCAACGATTCCTGTGTCAGCTTCACCATCTACAATGTGAAAAGGCACGCCTACGTCTTGGAGAGCGTCAATAAACACCAATCTGGCGAGCAAGGGGAGTACCTTGGATTTGGCGGAATCTGCGGATCGGTCACTTTGATATTGTTGAATTTGCTCAAACCTCCTCTCTTGTTTCTTTCTAACATTTGCAGTTTTCTCCTCTTTGTTTATTCCGTCGAGGATGACGACAAATTCAATGCTGAGTTTCTGCAACTTGTCGAAAAACGTCCTAACCGTTTTGTAAATCCCCGGATAGTCTCCTCCCAGGACCCATTCGTTCCCGTCTATCACGAGTCGCTTATAATTGAGCCAATTGGCAAACTAAGCCATCGGTAATTCTCCTCCATGAACGTGTTAAGACCACCGATCCCCATCGCATTGCAGAATATTCCAATGGTCACTATTTTGGGTGGGGCTAGGCTCGATCGAGCGCTAGCTGTGGGGGCCGGGGAGGGGCCGGGGCGCAGGTATCAACTGCGC
>OZ007518.1:3041477-3122854 GCA_963931865.1 Axinella damicornis
TTTTGCTTTATGGGAGATCTCTTTATTTTCTTTGCGCGTGGTTTTGTATATGGGCTTGTTGGTTCTGAACTCCAGTTCGATGAAGTTGAACTGCTCCAAGAACTTGTGCTGAGAACTAGCCTCAAAGAGCTTTCAATAGAGCCAGGACTTCCAACAGGAGACGAAGGGTTTGAGGATGTATACATACCATGTGCTGGGCTAGATCCAAATCCGCTACCAAAGTCAGGGCTTACGCACTCGTAGCTAGGAGAGGGACAGGACACTTTCATTCTCTTCTGAGGAGTGACAATGGGGGACGGCTCAGGTGATGGCGGGCGTAGGTGCACAGAAGTAGAGTCTCTGGGAGAGGATGCCTGCTGTTGATCGATATCCTGTTTCAAATCTTTTTCATCTTTTTCATCATTTCCAGCAGATGCAGAGTCTGACTTCTGTGGAGACTTATCTGCAAACAGCGAGGCGTAAAGAGCCCTCCTCAAGGCAAGCTCCTCTTGGTGCAGCATCCCGACCACCTCACCCTGTTACACAGAGTTGCAGACAGTGCAAAATATGTACAAAAAACTTCTTCAAATGTATGATCATTCATCTGGGCTAATGGAGCACGGAAGCAAGCTGTATAATGTTTAGTTACACTCAAAAAGGGCTCAGTGGTAGACGTGCATGAGAGATTCTGACTACATCATCGTGGTTTTTACACAGACTTGTCAATATCAATTGTTCGGAGACTCGACCACCATGGTTGCAGAGTTTGAGCATTCCAATACTGCTTGCTCAATGTTCCCCTGCGATTACTTTAACTATCATAGGCATGAAGCGATGATAGAAAGGACTGAATTAAGTCTGAAGTGAATTTGCTCCACCAGCCTATACCATGCAAGAGAAGCCTTGTTCCCAGGCCCGCCTGTTTTGGTTGCACGAAAAACGGTGCAGGCCTGGCAGCGAGGCTAATGCAAGAGTGCAGTTGCCACTTGGGTTACCTGCTTGTTACACATAAGTGCTGTTCTGAAGACATAATGTTTTATTTGTGTGAACAGATCTAATAAAGCTATGGATAACTCATATATAGTGCCTGAAGTCTCTGGCAAGTAGCAAACTAGTCTCGGCCCCAGACCCAAACCAACCCCAGCGCGGATCGCTTCCAGTATCACGCACGGGTTTGGGTCTGGGACCGAGACTAGTAGCAAACAAGCATCCTATAGAGGATACACAACCTACCAGATTGGCATTCCATATATAATCTATCCAGAGACCATACATCAAAAGAAATCGAGAATGGAACAATGTACTGTGTGGACATTCCAAATCCTACCATATATGGCAAGAGGTCATAAATTATAACAAAAAGTGTATTGAATATCGTTCCAGCACACAGCTATACCTGGGTAGCCTTCTGTCTTGCCCTTCTGACCGGCCGAAGCATGGTGACTTCACTACTATAAACTGCGCAAATAGAAACAATGATTATGATCAAGCCATTCGGAACTGAAAATATAATTATGCAGCTATTGTTACGACAAAGTATCAAGGGCCAAACCTTTCAACTGTTGATCTTAATGGAATGTCATCACATAGCTGATGAAAATGACATGCATGGGCCTCCAGCATGCAATAGCTAGCTGATGTGTGTCCTTTAGGGTTAGTCATACCACATTAAATAAACGGTATTCGGATTGTCTGCCTCGCCAACAGCGTTTGGACGGACAGTACAAGGAAGGGCATTGAGATTCTTTGTTGGGCACCGCCTTCCATGTGTCTACCATCCGTCTACTTGATGGTACCGTAGTAAATGAACACTTTCACACCTGTACCACTATGCACTGTATACATCACTCCGATAAAGCAATCTGATTGGAACGCCAAGATCTTGGTGCTTGGAACGAAAACGGAATAGGCCAGTAAGCAGATATTTTGCTTCTCTGCATGCAAAATATTGTCTGGGAAGAACATCTAACATGCATTACACAACTGCTTGGAATTTGTCCATGTTTAGTCTGGCAAGCCACGCCCCCACATAACAAACACCATAACTGCAACCACAGGCATTTTAATTAAGCGGATTCATAATTAAGCTTATGTGACGTCACAACATCAAAGCACACTGTACTATACTACTGCTGTACTACACTTTGTTAGACAGCTCTAGTGCAACACGAAAGGAATTCTCTCCCACCACGCGCGTGCGGAAAGGTCTAGCTCGCACGACTACGTCACGCTATTAAACCCCTAAAGTGTACGGGCTGCCCATGGCTATACGATCTAGCTGTACGTACTGTACGACCTATCAACATGACCTCACCGGATTGACCATCAAACGCCTTTGACTCTTCGTACGATCGTCTACTCCGAGTCTCGTATTGACGTATACTCAAACTCTATAAGGAGCGCTCCATCAGTTTCGGTCTCCGTTCGGTTCCGGTAATAATTATTCCGGACCGGTACCTATACCACCCACGTGGAAGAAGTGATGTCGAGAGGACTAAACGTCTCCTGTGGACGAGACCTGACTTGTGTCCCGGACCTTGCAGCGGCGCTGCGTACTGCAGGACAATGCGGGTAGGCGCTGATCTTGTGCTAGTGGTGGGATCCTAGGCATGCTCGTCCCATTAGAATTCAAGGGGGTACGGTGACACTCCCATAGATGCCATGCCGTAGTCAGAGGGCTTATCAGCAAGGGGTGGTCACGCCAATAAGCACCGTACTTAGAGCTGCGACCGGCGATTGTGACCCTGTATACGGCAGATGTAGGTGTGGCTTACCGTATTACTCTGCATACTATCAAAAAGTCACGCAGTCACGGTGGATTTTTGCAACGGTCACAGGGTCACCGGCAGTTTAGCAGGCGCGGTCACGTGGTCACAGGCAGTTTTTGGACGGTCACAGATTTTGACCCCGGTCGCAGCTCTAAGTGCGGCGCATACTGGAGTGACCACCCCTTGTATCAGCGAATCTTGACCCCGTATACTAAGGAAGGGGTGGAGTCGCTACGCATTCTTCCGTATACTTTTGGTGGTCAAGCGGTCAACGGCTGAAATACAGCACAGTCAAACGGTCAAGAGTCTTTTTGTAATGCGGTCAAGTGGTCAGGCAGCAAATATGACGGTCAAGATTTCTTGACCCCAGTCGCAGCTCTGACTACGGCGTCAATGGGCCCTTGTAATTGGCCCAATTTCCAAATGGCAGCCTAATTATTCCCAAATGGCACGAGCATGACCCTAGGGTCCCACCACTATCGCAAATTCCTAGTGGTACACCCCCTGCGAGGAACAGATTTTATTTCCACCCACCCCCCCCCCCCCCCCAGGACTCCCCTAGCATTAATAGCCCCTAGGACACAATACTTGACTAGAACACATGTGGTAGATTTAGTTCCGTAGTTTGTTTTACAAAACAGGCGTAAGCAAATGCTGAGGTGAAGAGAAGGAAGCCACCCTCTGATTCCTTATTAGCCTCGTTCCCAGTCCCACGCCCAGCTTTTCGTCGCTTGCAGTACGGTAAAGCATACCGTACTGCAAGCGACGAAAAGCTGGGTGTGGGACTGGGAACAAGGCTAATTCCTTCTCATTTAGGGCTTTGCCCAGGCTTGGAGTTACGTACATTACCAGCTTTTCTAAATCCCATAGACCTCCTCCCTCTTGGCCAATGGTACTAGTACACTTTCCCCTCAATCTGTACAGCTTTGACTTCATTGTTGCTCCGCTGGTACACCCGCGCTATAAGCGTGAGTTCTTTCGGCCAAGTCTGGAGCGACCTGGCCCGCTCACGCGCAGCGACATGGTCCTCAGCAGCGAGGATTGGACGAGCCTTGTCGTCAGCAAAGTATCGCCGTGGATTCGTCTGGACAGCGAGGAAGACATGGCCAGATGGAACTCAGAGAGGGTGAGGCATGTACATGCCTACATGGCTAGCCTCGTTCCCATTGTCTTTACAGGATCGAGGCTAGTACATGGCTTGCAATGTGGTAACAACTGTGTACTGTGTAAGTGCCCATCCCAGCCTCGTTCCCAGCCCAGCGCTGTTTTCGGTTGTACGATGAACACAGAGGGCCTGGTATATCTCCTCACATGCGTGACATTAAGGGTGGAAAGGACTTAAGGGTGAACTGGGGCCCAGAACAGCAAGAAGGGCTTAGGTGTGAGGTAACTTACCTCACGTATCTAGCTAGCGGGGGGCGACTCATATACACCAAGCATTGAATGAGTAGTTGGTTGAACAATACGCGAAACTTCGCCTTTTCATTCCAAGCGACTAAAAGCTGGTCGGGGTCCTGAGAACGAGGCTAAGGATTTACACAAGCGGTTTAGCGAATTAATGCAAACCTTTTGACCTCGCATGTGAACAGAACATTCACAGAGGTGCCCAATGCATAGTACCGTATGCATTGGGCTCCTCTGTGAATGCCCACACACAGTATGTATGTTATGTGCACATGCTAGGTCAAAATGCGTACTCGACACACACACACACAGGCATTCAAAGAGGAGCTCAGTCTGGCGACCCATCTGAGCGTACCCGCCGTCTTCCTCTCCCTGAGGAGTGATCGCTGTACCAACCTGGCCCGCTGCCTCACCCGCTTCCTCCTCACACCGCAGAACCAGACAGTGAGTGTGGTGGCAAGTGCTGGGTTAGAGTTAGGGTTAGAGTTAGGGTTGGGGTTTGAGGAATGAACGCTGCACAATTGGTGGCGCTAAGAATCAGCGGCGCCCTTAAATAAATGTCGAAGTATGAAGGTGTATGCAGGAAATATCACGGGGGGGGGGGGGGGGGGGGGGGGGGGGGAGCATTTAAGGGGCTGGGTTCGAAATCTCTAAGGGAAGGGGGGGGGGGGGGAAGCATTTAAGGGGCTGGGTTCGAAATCTCTAAGGGAGGGGGGGGGAAGCATTTAAGGGGCTGGGTTCGAAATCTCTAAGGGAGGGGGGGGGGGGGGGGGGGGGGGGGGGGGGGGGGGTGGTTAATGCCCTCGCCCCCCCTAAAGTTAACCTTGGTGTATGCATCCGCTTGATTGCTTTGTTAATCCTGCATCCATTCCTAAATCCCCTTCAGTTCTGGATACATGTCCCAATGGTGCATGTATTACCTGGGAGCAGTGTGGATGCTGATGAAGAGCAGGTATAGGAATATGCTGTTGCTTTCAAGTTTATAGTAATCGTCCACTGCCATGGTTGGCATACGTACTTTCGTCCAATAATTACCCTGTACAAAACCTTTCTCTGGATTACCGTAGGCGCTCTAATTATGCGTCGCTCAAAAAATAGTTATTTTTGAAACGCAACGAAACAATAGAAATTCAATCAGCCAAACTTCGATGCATGATTAGAAAACACCGCGCTAGGTACTGAAGTCAGATGAGGCTATTTCATAGCGGTTATGTTTGTTTCCGGTTGTCGGACTGTCTCCTACATGGGGTGTCCGTATCCTGGGGTACAGAATACATGAGTGAGTTGCTTTCTCGTACCTTCACTGATGTCCCAGCCATATCGCAACTGTGTCTTTATACATCAACGTTCACAGGCTGTGATGTGATATGAGCCCTCTTCGCCGTTGAACTATTCTGTGTGCGCTTCGAGCTAGCTGCCATGCTGCTGTTATCATCGCGTTACACAAATTAGTCCCCAGAGTGCGACGCATTATTGGAAATTATCGGTTTGAGACATTGAATTTTGATGCAGAATTAGAAAGGACGCATAAGGTACGCCTACGGTAGTAACAGTATACAGCAGCTATGTTGCTGTACATGTACTTAATCGAACTCGTAATTGTAATTTCTATTGCAGTGATGATCGTCCTATGACATTCTCTCCTCAGGAGTTTCATGAGGACCCGTGGGAATGGTGGAACAAGCTGCGGACACTCTGCGGTAGCAGCAGGAAACTGGGTGTAGGTAAGGGCTGGCTTCCTCCCTAACTGCACCATCGGATCCATGGTGGTCTTCAGTAATCTCCCGTAATCTCCAGTAATCTCTAGTAATCTCCAGTAATCCCTGGTAATCTCCAGTAATATCCTGTATTCTCCTGTAATCTCCTGTAGTCTCAAGTGACCTAGCAATCATCTTGCTCAAAGTATTGAATTTTATCTTCTCAATTCAGCTTTGGAACTGAGCGATAAACTTCCTCCCTTGTCTGTGCTGGACCGCTGGTGTGGAGAGCCAATCAGGGCCGTTGTCCTCCCTACTGATGTCTTTGTTCCAAACAAAAAAGGTAAAAGCTAGACCACAAGAAGAAGGAGAGTGAAACCACAAGCCAGCCATTTGTGTCAAAAATTGACCAATGAACCAAAATGTGTTCCTAAATGTACCCAGTGCACTCTGCTTGTTTCTAGGTTACCCTGTTCTAACTAGGTCTCAGCAGGCCATTCTTCACAGGCTGTTCAAGGTGAGTTGGAATTTGGTGGAGAGATCTGTTTCCATCTGCCAGTTGCTGCATCTGCTATTTTCTGCATCTGTGGCATTGCCATTTCAGTCTGCCAGCTGCAGCAGTTCAGTCTGCCGTTTCAGTCTGCCATTTCAGTCTGCCAGCTGCAGCGGTTCAGTCTGCCAGCTGCAGCAGTTCAGTCTGCCAGCTGCAGCAGTTCAGTCTGCCAGCTGCAGTGGCTCAGTCTGCCAGATGCAGCATTTCACTCTGCCAGCTGCAGCAGTTCAGTCTGCCAGCTGCAGCAGTTCAGTCTGCCAGCTGCAGCAGTTCAGTCTGCCAGCTGCAGCAGTTCAGTCTGCCAGCTGCAGCAGTTCAGTCTGCCAGCTGCAGCGGTTCAGTCTGCCAGCTCCTGTGTTAAAGTTTATCGTGAGCAATGTGTTTTATGCCTGTTCAGCTTGATGCTCAAGTAATCCTGACTGGAGCCTGCAAAGTGGATTATGTAAGTGCAAGTGCTTGCATGTACACGATCGAATCGAATCGAACATTAATTATAAGCTCATTATTTTTGTCAGTGAAAATACTCGATCAGTGAGGCTTTTTCCATGGGGAGTGCTGCCAAGTCATTGATGTACACAGAGTGTGATTAGATTGTGTCCCAAATCTCATCAGCTCAAAATGTGCATTTCTGCATTTGTCTTGCAGAGGGGGAAGGGGAGCCCCTCTGTTTGCTTTACGTCCTAATACATTATGTGAAAATTCATGAATAATTCCGTTTGATGTAGAGTACGCTAATGAGGTATCTTAATAGCGAAGAAACCACAGGTGTCTTACCAGGTAAGACACCTGCTCCTAGTAAGACAGTACCTGCTTTGACCACAAATTAGATAAACTTTGACTTCAGAAGCCACACAATTTCATTCCAGGAACTGGTGAGCACTATACAACCAAATATTATATCCTATAGCTAGAGCCACACAAACAAATAAGTGAGCAACAGGGGCACTATCCGACAGTGCATGCACTGGTTACAAGAACGCAAACAGCTGACATGCATGAGCACAGTTTCATGCAGTTAGCTACTTCATCTGTCCATCAATTGCAAGCGCACCATGAATTTCAGCTAACTCAATTGAGATCCCCCAGAAAGAGCACGGTTAGCTTCCTAAGTAGCCCACAGCACAACTGGCACGAGCTACCTGGTGACGGTATTCTTCATCCTCACTTCCAACACGAGCTTTCTCAGCCAGTCAGGATCCGTGGCTAGGGCTGGCACACATATAATTTGGCAAACTCGGCACACAGCTCGTATCCGCCATTGCATGATCTCCTCCTGCGATGAGTTCTTCACTCCATAGACCGTCCAAAGTTCTCTGCATGCCCACTGGGTGTTCACTTTCCGGCACATCCTCTAAGGAATTCACGGCGGCAGCTTCCGCGTGATCTGAACGTCTTTGTCGCTCTGGGGTCTTCGAATCAGTTACACTCCGCTTCCCTTACCGCTTGTGTGTACGTGCTGCGACAAGCCGCTGGCTAGGCTTACTCACAGCACGCACTCCCTCTCAGAGCAGATGCCGAGCAGAGTTGGACACTCATAGCAGGTTTCTTTGAGGATTTGAATCCCGAGGGTGACGTCATAAATACCAAGGCGAAGCCGAGGTATTTATGATGTCACCTGAGGGATTCAAATCTGAGAACTAATACAGACTTTACTTATAGTACATGCACTCTGACCTCTTGCACTCTGACCTCTTGCACTCTGACCTCTTGCACTCTGACCTTGCACTCTGACCTTGCACTCTGACCTCTTGCACTCTGACCTCTTGCTGTATTCGTCATTGATTAACCCTTTGTATCCCATAGGGAATTCAGACTTACCATCAGTACCTGAACCATCTCTTCCAGGTAGCATGTCTATCATTGTGAGAGCGAGCCTCATTGAGACCATCCTGTTTAGTGTGCAGTGCATAGATTAAATGTCCAGACACAGCTAGATGCAAATTGATCTCTACATCTGGACGTGTATTTTGTTCAAGGACTCAGGATGTACTCTATTCTCCTCCCACAGACCCAGCCCCTTCCTTCCTCCATGGACGTCTTTGCTAGGGGGTATGACGACTACCTTCAGAGTCCACTTCAGGTATGTATGTATGTATATATGTATGTATGAACAAACATCCAACGTCTGCACTCGTCTTCCGCCCACGCACTGAATGCAGTTCCAATCTGAGTCCATCCAGCTAGAGCCAGTAATATAAATTGTTTGTGTGCACACATTTGCGTTTCCAATTGCGTGTTTTGCGTTTTGCTTGAGAGAACCCCACACCCATTTTTCTTGTGTGTCAAGTGTTGTTACTAGGCAACATGATGTATTATTCCATTCCCCAGCCGCTAATGGAAAATCTTGACTCACAGACATACGATATCTTTGAGAAGGACCCAACCAAGTACACACAGTATGAGAAGGTACGTAAGCTTGGTATTTACATGCTGGGTCCCCCCCTCCCCCTGAAAGTGTTTGGCCCCCCCTTAGAGATTTCAAAACCAGACCCCCCTAACTGGCACACTGCCGCACACTATATCATCTCCCCCCCCCCCCCCCCCCCCCCCCCCCCCCCCCCCCCCCCCCCCCCCCCCCACAAACTTTCTGGTGTTGCATGGCCATAAGCTGCTAAAGGTGACGTTACTGAAGTCTCGTAAAAGAGCCCCCCCCCCCCCTTCGTGTTCAGTGAGCATATCAGGTGCACCACCCATGGGCGCTCTTTTGCAAGACTACAGTAAGTTGCTGAAGGACAAGCTCACTGATGCCTAGTGCGTTACTTTACTCATTGTGTGGGCCACATATTCCCCTACTAGGAGTGTAATGGACTGTCTTCCCCTGATACAGGCCATTGCCCAGGCACTGGTTGACCGAGTTCCTGAGATGGAGAAAGAAGACACGACTGTGTAAGTACGAGCCTGTGATCATGTGACTGCACTGACAGTGTGATCATGATTATGTGACTACTAACAGTGTGATCATGTGACAGTTTAACTGTGATCATGTGACAGTTTAACTGTGATCATGTGACTGCACCGACATGCAGTGTGATCATGATTATGTGACTACTAACAGTGTGATCATGTGACAGTTTAACTGTGATCATGTGACTGCACCGGCAGTGTGATCATGATTATGTGACTACTAACAGTGTGATCATGTGACAGTTTAACTGTGATCATGTGACTGCACCGACAGTGTGATCATTTGATTATGTGACTACTAACAGTGTGATCATGTGACAGTTTAACATATGACTGTACTGACAGTGTGATCATGGTGGTGGGTGCGGGGCGAGGCCCTCTGGTTAACGCTGCGCTGAAGGCTGCCCACTCCGCCGACAGAACCGTTCGTGTGTATGCTGTGGAGAAGAACCCAGGAGCCATAGTAACGTGAGCTGAGCTGACAGGGGTCAAGGAAGCCTAACCTCGTTCCCACGTCTGAAAAAGAAATGTGTGTAGTGGTGGGGCCTGGGAATGAGGCTGGGCTTGATCTTGTAGCCTCATGCTCATCCAATTTATTGTCAAAGGAAAAGTAAGTTACCACTAATGGTATATGGTAATAGACACTTGGGTCATGAAGTAAGGAGAGTTAACATCATTTCAGCACCCAGCCCAGTCATTTCAACACCCAGCAGAGGGTTAACTTAGTCATTTCAGTACCCAGCAGAGGGTTAACTAAGTCACTTCAGCATCCAGCAGAGGGTTAACTAAGTCACTTCAGCACCCAGCAGAGGGTCATTTCAGCACCCGGCAGAGGGTTAGCTAGTCATTTCAGCACCCAGCAGAGGGTTAGCTTAGTCATTTCAGCAAATTGACTGCAAGTTTTGTAACATCATCAACTGTAAGTGTCCTGAGAGTGAAGCCTGGCTACAGCAGGGACCATTGTTATCATCAACCTTGTATATGCAGGCTTCACAATCGCCAGGCCGAGGAATGGGGAAACCAAGTTGTCGTGGTGTCGTCCGACATGAGGAAGTGGTGTGCACCAGAGAAGGTACTATGTGCAATTCTGTAGACTCTCGCGTTGTCGTTTACAGAAAAGACCTGATATAGTGATGTAATGATAAGGAAGTTTGCCAATATTCTGATAACCGATAGTTGATGGCCAATACCAATAACAGATGCGATAACATGTTTAGCTTGTTTGGGCAAATGTCAGGAATGGCTACAATAAAGAATGTATATTACTGTCCTTCCTGTGGTGGAGGAAATGCTATGTATGTTGAAAGTTTTGTTAATCACATAATGCTTGTTTGTTTGTTTGTTTTTTTGTTTGTTTGTTTGTTCGCTTGGTTATCACATAATGTTTGTTCTCCCTTGATATCTTTTAGGCTGATATTCTCGTCAGTGAATTGCTGGGATCCTTTGGGGACAACGAGCTATCTCCCGAGTGTCTGGATGGAGCACAGGGTTTCCTCAAGCGTAGGTGGTGTAACACCCATTGTTGGTAGCTTTAAGGTTACAAGTAGCTTCACTCACTTCACTGACTCAGCTACTTCCACCTGGTTCACCTACGTGAGCAATCCAGCACCGGACAGCTCTCTGTGCAGAGCTGCTGCTCTCTGATTGCATCCGTTTCAGCTGCTGCTCCCTGATTGCATCCACTTCAACTGCTGCTCCACGATTGTGTCCACTTCAACTGCTGCTCCACGATTGTGTCCACTTCTGCTGCTGCTCCACGATTGTGTCCACTTCTGCTGCTGCTCCCCGATCGTGTCCGCTTCAACTCCCGCCTCAGCTACTGTTCCCAGATTGGGTCCTCCTCAACTACTCCCCGATCACGTCCACTTCCGCTGCTGCTCCCTGTTTGCGTCCACTTCCGCTGCTGCTCCCTGATTGCGTCCACTTCCGCTGCTGCTCCCTGATTGCGTCCACTTCCGCTGGTGCTCCCCGATCGTGTCCGCTTCAACTCCCGCGTTGTGCCCCCTTCAGCTAGTTACTGCTCTCCAGTTGTGTCTGTTTACAGCCCCAGCCGTTCTGGAAGATTCCAGCCCCTGTCCAACGTTCTCGATCATTCTTCGCAGAGTTCGAAGTTCGGAGGTTGCAGTGAAGGTCACACATCACCCGTCTAGTCCAGCCCCCTGAACATCCCACTTCCGTTATGCACACACGGACAGTAAAATCTTATAATGTATTGAAACTGCAATCTCCTGATGATGCACCCACACTTGACAATAAGCGCATCCCTTTGTTACAAAAGTTATTGTACAGGCCGGGATACACCCACCCACCAAACGTCGTATATTTGCTCCACTAACCGTAGCACTTTCTATCCCTGCACGTAGCTGATGGTATCAGCATCCCTTGTTCCTACACCTCACATCTGGCTCCCATCTCTTCACCGAAGCTGCACATGGAAGTATCGTTCTGTAAGGAGAAGGACAAGGTATTGTGCACTACCGTGTGAATAATGCGTTATGCAGAAGACATTTCGTATGTGTGGATGCGTGTGTGTGTGTGTGTGGGGGGGGGGGGGGGGGGGGAGGAGACATGCCCTCTCTACAACAACTTTGGTGATGCCGAGCCTTCTGAGTGCCAACAGCAGTTTAATTCCCAGTTGTTCTGCCTTGGATAGCACGTTTGTGCATAAATCAATGGGGAGGGTGGAGGGCTAGAGTGAATGACCTAGGATCTACTACGTCGATGCGGAGGTTATGCGATTTATCGATGCGGAGGTTATGCGATTTATCCGCTGTTGGGAAAGTTTGGCCGAGGCGAAGCCGAGGCTAAACTTTCCCAAGGAGGATAAACCGCATAACCTCCGAGTCGACATAGTAGATCCGGCTTCTACCACAGACATAACCTCCAAGTCAAGTTAGTAGCTGGATCCGGCTGCTAGACAGTGCTACTTCTCAGCACAGCGTGGCGATCCTTTGATGTACCCCGGAGGATAAATCGCATAACCTCCGCTATGACGTGATAGTGGAGGTTATGCGATTTATCCTCCGCGGTACATCAAAGGATCACCCACGCACTGTGGTAGAAATGCTATTGCAAGTCCTGCAAGACTAATACCATAGTCGTGTAGTATTAAGCACAGCTCACTGACAGGCACATATTCGCTGTTTGGCACAGGCTTGACTCTCGTCCCAGGTACTCGCTGTTAAGCTCTGAAGTCTTCCAAAACTCTGCCATTTTTGATCGGACAGAATGGAAAAGCTGTAATCCGAAATGAAGCGCACTTCCTATCTGAGGAATGTCAAGCGCATCTCACTTATAAGCACATATTTAAGATCATTATAGGCACATGTGCCGGATAACGAGCAACTGCGGTATCTGTTTGTCACCATAGCTGTTGATGTGATTTGGTTCCCTCAGGCCTATCCGTTTGCCCATTATGAAACTCCCTATGTGGTGAGACTGAGGAACATCAACCAGCTGTCAGAGCCCGTCCACTGCTTTACGTTCACCCATCCCAACAATGGTGAGTAGGTTGCCTGCCTCTCTGTACTGACGCCGTATATCAGGAAATTTTCATTGCTAAATGTTTTTGTGAATGCCACTAAACACGAAAATGTATCACGCAAAATTGCACAGTGCGAAGGACAGGGCCGGAATAGGCAAGTACATTTGTCACTATGGTGGGTCTCAACACGAAATTCAATACGATTTTCAATATGAAAATTTCCTAATAATTATATGTATATACCGTACTCTCGCGAAAGTCCGCCCATGGGCGCTGCATCTTACTTTCTCACCAAACAAGGGGGTGGGCGCTCTTTCGAGTGTTTCCGCATTCAACCTTGAAAGAGCGCCCACCTTTGTTTACGTACACAAGTAGCGCAATAGCAGCGATCGAGCAGCAAGCGCGCTGGAGTCACTAGCAACATCACCGCTCACCACGTTGTCTTCGCTGCCGCCAAGCGCTGGCTGAGGTCCAGCGTGGAGACCGCGGGGCCGTTGTCAGCACAGGCAAGCCAGGCAACACACATGGACACCATAGATACGGATACGCAGAAAATAGAGACTTGCTGCAAGGAGGTTCTTACCTCAGATACACTGGAACATCTCACTAATGCGCTCCATCGCCTGTTACACGGGGCACGAGGCTATAGCGCGAGGGTGGGCGCTCATTCGAGTAAACTTTGACCCTATATAGAAAATTGAGCCAAAAGTGGGGGGTGGGCGCTCTTTGCGGAGGAGAGTACGGTATACGTAATGAACAAGGAAATGAACATGTGTACTTTGGCCGTGTGCATTGCTGCACGATCCACACTCTCTTTGTACTCACCAAATTGGGATCACATGGAGGATTTAGTGGATGCACATGAGAAGAAAATATTCTGTGCTTAGATGTTCAAGTTGATCAGAATTCATCATCTTGCTCAATCCCAAATTGGGATCACATGGTTAGTATGAAGGGTTTAGCGGACGCACGCAAGAAGAATAATCTGTCTGAGTTGATCGGAATTCATCATCTTGCTCACTCTTAGATACTCCCACCAACAACGACCGGTACATCGTACTCCGTTTCCAGGTCAAGCAGGCGACAGTCCTGCACGGATTCTCAGGCTACTTTGACACAGTTCTCTACAATGAACTCACTCTCAGTAAGTTGGTGTGTCCACCAATGCCTCAACTATCCTGCTATGATTATGGGCAATGACTGAAGGGCTGATAACCAAGCCTGGATCATTAATATATAAATGGCAGGGAAAGTGTATAATCCATTAAATGCGCGTTCCCTTCCTGGCATTTGTCATCGATTATTCAGTGCATGAGTAGAAGCCGCTTTACCAAGAATCACTTTGTTCTCTCAATTTGTTGACAAAAGTAATGTCGAAAGTTGAAATTTGTGCACCTTTTCTCCAGACCGGTCGCATGTAATGCAGAATGGTGTCAGGCTTTAACCCTTTCCCAACCAATGATGCCATATGGCGTCATGAGACTTTCAGCTTCATGATGTCACATCCGGCAATGTCCTTGGGAGATAGGCTCTGTGCCAGCAGAAAGGGCGGGGCAGGGGGAGGTGGGTGGGTGCACCCAAAGGGTGCAAACAGCATGGCCGTGTCTGGGCTCAGCTTTGAACAGCCCTTGGTTGGAGCCGGGTAGGCCAAATCTCGGGTTTTAAGCATAAATGGGCCTAGAAAACAGTGGTCTCACCTTGTAGAGCCTTGAATTCCAGTGTTCAAGGCTGATTTTTCTGCTAGAGCGAGTTACCATCGCCCGAGCATCTTGATCGCATACACGTTAATGAGTGGGTGTGGTCAGAATCATGAATGTGGAAAGCATGGCTGTGTGCAGTACTGTGTGAAGTTTTGAGCCTGAAAACCGATGGGAACCTTATCTAGGGTATGTTTAAGTAAATTACAAGCTAAAAATCTGACCTCCATACTCCATAATCTGTGGGTGGTAAAGGGTTAATGGCTGTCCCTGACATGATCTCTGCAGGCACAGTTCCTCGGACACATTCCAGTGGCATGATCAGTTGGTTTCCCTTCTTCTTCCCAATCAAGGTAAGTCGTATAACTATAGTGTGTGTAGTTGTACCCTCATTCCCAGGCTGTGGGTATGTGCCCTGGGAACGAGACCAGAGCAGGTTTAGCCTTGTTCCCAGGCCGTGGGTACAAGATTACAGGAGGTATAATCCTGGCCCGGACTGTGTGTGTGGTGCTGGGAATGAGACTGGTTGGTGTAGCCCCGGGAGGGGGTGGGGGGGGGGGGGGGGGGGGGGGGGGGGGGGTGCAGGAGGGGGGCATGCCCCAGACCCAATGACCTCTATGCCCAGACAACTTCATTATCCTGGCTACTGGCTGGGTCATTCGACATGTCAGTTGTCCGTATTGCAAGAAAAACGTGGCTTCCTGTCCCCCTCACACACATGTAGGACCCGATATATGTTCCTGCCTGCTCACTCATTGAGGTGCATTTCTGGAGGGTGTCTACAGAGAGCAAGGTGTGGTACGAGTGGTGTGTGACAGAACCACAGCTCACTGCTATCCACAACCCAAATGGACGTTCATACTGGATTGGACAGTGACTACTACATTTGTATCATCTTGATCACACTTAATATTTATTCCTATACTCTAGTCTTACACTGTGTCTGAGATCATCTTGATCATTGTACGTACTGCAAATCAATGCTAATTCTCTGCTGGTGTTGCCCTGTATCTCTGAGATCATCCTTTAAAAGGGCAGATACATACATAGGTGGCACATAGGGCATGCATTACCAATGACTGCAAATTAATGCCGTCATAAGCTCCCATAAGCCAAAGAATTTATATCAGAATTTAATATACCTTAATGGATTTTGCTTCTAAAGCTGTTTCTTATGGTTGGTAAAGAGTTACCAGGCTATACAAGTACAAATTGCATTGCTGCAAATCTCAGCAAAGTATATAATATCTGTGTTGTTGACGATATAATCACAGCATGTTATCGGATCATTTCGGAGCAACAGGATCATAACCTTGAAGAGAGTTGTAGACTTACATGTTTAATAGATAAATAATGATAAATTGAGAATCTTTGTAGGCAATTTGTGTGGTGTACTGTATGCGTTTTGAGTTTTGATTTTGTGATTTTTGTAGACGAATGAGCAGTTATTGTGTGTACTGTATGTGCAGGACTCCCTGGAGGACCAGCCAGGTGGCTGAAGGGACATTTCCTGTCTAAAATTAAAATTTATCTATCTATCTATCTATCTATCTATATCTATCTATCTATCTATCTAGTAACAATGCAAGTGGGTTTGCATGCAGGCGTGCTCTGAAGCATGTTACTGGATCTGCTGCTGGGGTTGAATTTCATTACCCCAATTAATTGCTGTGCTCTCCATGGGTGCTCTTCCTTAGAGATGCATACTCGAAAGCAGATGCACGGGTGCTGCTAAGTCATGGAACTACGGAGGCCTTCACATGTAATAAAGGAGTTAGACAAGGCTGCCCCCTAAGCCCAATCCTGTTTACGTTATACACAGCTGATTTGATGAGAGAATTGCACCAGCAGGACCATGGTCCAAGGCTTGAAGGCAGACAGGTACCAGGATTAATGTTTGCAGACGACCTGGCTCTACTGGCCGATACCCCAGAGAAACTACAGTCTGCACTGAATGTGCTCCACATGTACTGTGAGAAATGGGAACTTACAGTTAACATGAAGAAAACAAAGATTCTAGTATTTGGACAAGTAGGGAAAACATCTGCGACCTGGTACTACAATGACAACCCTCTAGAACAAGTTACATCATATCGGTACTTGGGAATCATCTTCCACCAGAATGGAATGTTCAATGAAGCTACTGAGGCGTTGAGCAAGAGTGCATTGAAAGTTATGAATATGATATTTGTTATGTCTAGGGAATGTGGAGGGTTTTCATGTGACACTCTACGCT
The DNA here is from genome assembly GCA_963931865.1 of Axinella damicornis. Taxonomy (NCBI): domain Eukaryota; kingdom Metazoa; phylum Porifera; class Demospongiae; order Axinellida; family Axinellidae; genus Axinella; species Axinella damicornis. Next base: position 3,058,200 of record OZ007518.1, read on the forward strand.
CACTGTTTACTGCACTGGTGCAACCGATATTGGAATATGGAAGTGAAATCTGGGGTCTGAGAGAATTCCTTATAATGGAAAGGACAGTGCTCAAATATTGTAAGAAAATGCTGGGGCTGCCTTTCACGGCAACAAACAATGCAGTGTATGGAGAGACTGGACGACTCCCACTCTGGATTAGAACACAGTATCGTGTCATGAAGTTCTGGAATAGATTGCATGGAGAAGTGCCTAGCTTGGTAAAGGAAGCCCTAACAGTATCCAAGCAATTGCAAACATCCTGGGCCAGTGGTGTACGGCGTCTGCTACAGACCTATGGGGTTGTGGACATAGGGAGCTCTCTGCACCTTATCCAAAAGAAAATGGAAGATACATTTGTTTGTAAATGGTATGCCGATCTTTGGAACGATGAAAGAACAGTTGGGGGAAACAAGCTACGCACCTATCGAACATTCAAAAGCAATTTTGGATGGGAGGATTACTTGTCTGTGGTGACAAATAGAAGACATCGAATTGCTATGTGTAGACTGAGAGTGAGCTGCCACAACCTAAGGATAGAAACTGGGAGATATAAAAGACCTCAAATTCCAGCAGACCAACGAATATGTCTATACTGTAACAGTGGAATGGTGGACGACGAGAAACATTTTATAACAGGCTGCAGGATCACACAGGGATACAGAGATATTTTATACAAAGCTGCTTCAAAAGACAACCCTGCTTTTCTAGAATTATCAGAAGAAGACAAGATGTTATTTATTTTCACCACCACCAACACCAACATTATTAGGAAGCTAGCTTGGTTTATATCAGAATGCTTTTCGTGCAGAATGTGTTTTACCGGCATATTATAAATCCTTCATTTTTGTCATTTAGTCCTTATACTTGTCTGTCATTTTCTATATGTAGCTACTGACTGATGGGCCACCTTGGGCCTCTACAAGTCATTAAAAATTCATCAATTATATAGCTAGCCCACGTGCCAAGTGACGTCTGGCCCCTGAGGAGCGAATGCTGTGGGAGAGGAGCACCTATACTACGAAGTGGTGTCATGATTCATGAATGCACGACAATTCCGTAGGCGCTAAGTCACATGGTCTAGTAAACCAATCAGATCCAAGCAGGTCACGCCCACACGCTTGCGTGCTTAGCCCCACCCAAATATCTGTGATATCGCTAAGGTGGCGATCGCTACAGCGCCATGAAGAGCCTTCTGTTGCTGCTTTTGTTTTGCTACGTGAGCGTGTTCGTGGAGGCTCACGTTAACGTTCCGAGGCAACTCCCCCCGCGACGAAGATGCGATGCCAGCCAATGCCCTACTGACCCAGGATCGTACTTGGGGGTGACCTTCACAGTAGACAGCACATATCGTACTGTGCAAACTTCAACGTGTCCCCCTTACGACAACCCGCGCTGGACCAACCCTAATATGGCGTGTATATCCCAAACAACCTTCCGCATACCACTGCAACCCTGTGTATGCTCGAGTGCCAATCCCCATGGGGGTGCCTCATGGGAGGTACAATGGCGTTCTCTACCTCCAGGAAAACCCTACACCCATATTTGGTGTCATTGGTGTGTTAAGTACTGGTGTAAGCGTACGCGTCTTTGGGGTAGGATCACCGTGTGGAGGCAGTGTGCCTTGCCCAGACAGTGGAGCACCAACTCGATTCGTCGATGCAGTGGAGGCGGAGGGTCACACAGTTGATCAGTGCGGCGGTCATGCCTCGCCCATGGGAGAATATCACATTCACTCTGGAATAGGAATTAATACAACCTCTGGGCGACAAAGTTGCGGAGTACTCCCAGTAGATGAAGCTGGCCAGCACTCCCAGTTGCTAGGGTGGGCATTCGATGGCTTCGGCATTTACGGTCGATTATCACAGGGAGGAATTCTTCCAACTGATCTCGACGAATGCAGTGGTCACACCCACGAAATAAACGGAGCTATGATCTACCATTATCATCTCCCTGATCAATTTCCATGGACCATTGGCTGCTATAAAGGGTGCCCAGTAGTCTCCAATAATCAAATGCAGTTGGGTGTTGCAGAGACAAATGCAACATATGGCTGCCCAACTGGACTGAGTACGGATCCTAACCCGACAATTGAGCCAGGTCTCACTACTCCAACCATTGATGGCACTGCCAGTGCAGGCTTGCTAACCACATCTTTGACGATGGTCATCCTCTCAACTCTCAGTGCGTCCCTGATTTTACGTTAAGCATCATAATAATTGTGTGTGCAGGCCAGCATTCTTAAAAATTGTTGTATACGGCACAGAGTAATACTGGGTAGAGGTAGTTCAATTTTTGTTTTGATTACTAGATCTCATGACTAGAAGCACTTTTAGTTTTAGTTAACCACCTTTTCAATAGTAGTTTAGCATTAACAGACTAACATCCACCGTGATAAGTTCGGTTTTACTATGAAGTACCTTACTAGCATTCACACTTACTGAATGAACTAGTTTGTACTTGTTACCTTATTGTGACAGTCATCACTATAATAATATTATATTTAATGCAGCTGACAATCCTTACATAACATGTCGTTTAGCCCTGACTTATGTCAATATGGATTATTCATTGCTGCATTCAAGCATTCGTCATGTCGTCATGTGACACACTCCCACCATTGTTTGCATGCCATTGGAAATACCGACCACTGGTGCACTGTTACAGTATTATCCAATTGATTTGTAAGTTGCTACAGTAGAATATGCAATCAACAAAATAGTGCTAACTTGATAGAGAAAGAAGAAAATCACTCTCCAGTTGCGGCATCCTGTGTCATATATAGACAATAAAGGGTTAATTCCATGTGTGTCCTGCAGCTGAGCTCCAGGCTCAGATTGGGGTTGTACTGTTAGGGGCTGGTCAGCAAATAAAACTCCATTTTTCCCCTTATACGCTGTACTGTATAGACGTGGGCTCGATCTAACGAATGCAGAGGATAGCCGAGAAATGTGGCTATGATGAGAACTATAATTCACATGCTTCCTCTGCCTCTGATATCACCAGTAATGTTTCTGTGCATTTATGGGATTGCATCTCTCTGTCGACTGAGTGCAAAGCCAGTGTGATACATCTAGTTATCAGGTGTCCAGTGACAGAGTAAAGATACGTGTCATAGTAGCTATCCACAACCCGAGATATTACAGATGTTAATTAGTCAACTCATAGATAATGGAGACGTCTCTATATCATCTATGGTCAACTAATGAAAGTACAAAGACCACACATTATATGGCTCCCTATGACTATAGAAGTGGATGAACTCGAATTCACAAAATCAGTGGGGCGAATCACTCCTGTTCGGTGCATGGATATTATATCTCAAGGTTCCATGTATATAGATCTACTCCAACAATATAACCAACTGGAGAACACCTACTTTAAATTGCATGTCGGCATGCACTTAACAATCAGCTAGTGGCTGGCTTGCACGAGCCTGTATATTCAGGACATCCTCCAAGTTTAATTGGTGAGGTTACGCCCACGCCTGCGTGAGCCCCACCCAAATAAAAGGCATAGCCTAGGGTGGTTTGCTGTCTTCGAGCGTACTAAGTAGCTACAGCGCCATGAAGAGCCTTCCGTTGCTACTTTTGTTTTGCTACGTGAGCGTGTTCGTGGAGGCTCACGTTATCGTTCCGAGGCAACTCACCCCGCGACGAAGATGCGATGCCAGCCAATGCCCTGCTACCCCAGGACCGTACATGGGGGTGACCGTCACAACCGACAGCACTTACCGTAACGTGCAAACTTCAACATGTCCCCCTTACGACAACCCAGGCTGGACCAACCCTAATATGGCATGTATATCCCAAACAACCTTCCGCATACCACTCAACCCATCAAGTGCCGATCCCCATGGGAGAGCCTCATGGGAGGTACAATGGCGTTCTCTACCTCCAGGAAAACCCTACACCCATCTTTGGTGTCATTGGTGTGTTAAGTACTGGTGTAAGCGTCTTTGGGGTAGGATCACCGTGTGGAGGCAGTGTGCCTTGCCCAGACAGTGGAGCACCAACTCGATACGTCGATGCAGTGGAGGCAGAGGGTCACACAGTTGATCAGTGTGGTGGTCATGCCTCACCCATGGGCACATTCACTCTGGAATAGGAATTAATACAACCTCTGGGCGACAAAGTTGCGGCGGACTCCCAGCAGATCAAGCTGGCCAGCACTCCCAGTTGCTAGGGTGGGCATTCGATGGCTTCGGAATTTATGGTCGACTGTCACAAGGAGGAATTCTTCCAACTGTTCTGGATGATTGCAGTGGTCACACCCACGAAATAAACGGAGCTATGACCTACCATTACCATCTCCCTGATCAATTTTCATGGACCATTGGCTGCTATAAAGGGTGCCCAGGAGTCTCCAATAATCAAATGCAGTTGGCTGTTGCAGACACAAATGCAACATATGGCTGCCCAACTGGACTGAGTATGGATCCTAACCCGACAATAGAACCAAGTGCGACGAATCCTACTATCGAGGCTACCACCAGTTCCTCCGAGGCTACCACCAGTTCCTCCGAGGCTACCACCAGTTCCTCCGAGGCTACCACCAGTTCCTCCGAGGCTACCACTAGTTCCTCCGAGCCTACTACCAGTCCTCCGAGGCTACCACCAGTTCCTCCGAGGCTACCACCAGTTCCTCGAGGCTGATGTTATAATTTCATGCTAAGAATGATGACTAGTAGCTAGCTATCTGTAAAATAGCTTCACTAGCTACTCACTGTCAAATATAGGCCTAGCTCAGTATTCAATATATCTACCTTCTTTCAGATCATTTCTTTCAATATAAATTATGTAGCTATAACAACGAGGGGCAACTGCACTCCTGGTAGCCGCGGTTAAATGGTTAGCACAAGCTAAGTCCCAGGCCAACACGTGAAATGCGATGTGACTACGCTGCACGATTAGTTGCCTCGCACTAAGGCGCTCGGCAACTATGGGTGTTTGTCTGACTGCATGGGCACAGGTCGGGGGCGGGGCTGACTATAGTGATGCACAACCTTTCGATAATACTGCAACTTGAGCAGTGAAAGTTATTACCATCTGCACAGTTTGATACCAAAAAATCCTGGCAACTGGGTTGTACGCTGACTGTACGCAGTGCATGTTCCCTAGCACTTGTGCAGCTAACGTCCACAGCATCCAATGGTACATCTCTGGTACTTCATAGTGCGCTTATAATTACTGGGGTGAGCCTGAGTGAGCTCCAGGAAGCCCATAATAATAATTAGTAACACGTTAATTACATCTGGGTATCCCGGAATCCCGGAACCTTAATATGACACTTCTATATATGGATCCCCAGAAAGGAATGTTGGGACCTGCTTTCCAGTTGAAAATGAGGTAACTTTATAGGCGGGCGATGGTAGTATGATTATGTGTATGCAAAGCTATTAAGTGACTACAGCTGAACTATGGGTGTACTCTAATTATAAGCTGTCTGCCGTGTCTGGGGGTGTCCAACCAATTTGTGCAGGGGACATTGTACCGTATAGGACTTGCAGAGGCTTACCAACTACTTCAGCAAGTTGAATATTACTTTCAACAGCCAGACAACCAACATAGACAGCTGTAGTAGTGCCCTCTCGGAGGAGACTTCTCTAGGGATTATAGTTTGTAAACAAGGTGTAAGCATAGATGCATAATAGTTATATGTAAGGATAGAGAACCTGTCATGAAGTTACGTATCTTCCCACATTAGGACAGCGACTTATAATTACATCATTGAAAACACACACCGAGTATTCTTACCACTAATTCAGTCAAGATTTCCCTTGCAAGTGTTGCATTTCAAAATTCAATCTCAGGGGTAATATAAAATCTAGGGCTCCAAACAGTGAACGGTAGGTCGTATCCAATCCCAGTTCCACGGTATGAAGGAGCATGAAAGTGTGGGTCCACAAATCCTGGCATCAGAAATTGACTGCAATTGATTGTGAGCAGTTGCGTGCAAGTAGGAATGAAACAGTGCAGGATAGAATCATCTGGAGAGGGAGCCATACCTTAGTAACGGTACGTTAGCTAGTTGTACAATGGCTTCACAGTGGGTATGGTGAGGCAAAGCCTGTAGTCTCGTTCCTTTGGGTCTGGGAACGTAGAATTCTCCGCCATTATGAATCTCATTAGGGGCGTGGTCAGGTCTTAGGGCTAGTATTAGGGCGGGCGGGCGGGCGATTGTTTCCAGAAACGTTTCTGGAAACGTTTCTGTGACGTCACTCGTCTACACTAGTACTTAATTGAGTGGGTAGAACGAGACTATGAAACCTGAGGAAGTACACATTAACACCAGGATGGCCATACCCACTACAAAGCCATGGTACAGCTGGCTTGTCTCATGATTGAGCTGATTAGTTTGGACAGCTTGCAATGTTGCTTGGTAGTTGTACCCAGGTACTAAGTTAGCACTTCAAAGAGGCTACTACCCACACAAAACCAAACGATCTACCGGTACACAGGAAAACCATATGACAAACATGACCTTAGGTGACCAACAGAACTGTAGTACTGCACCCAAATACAAGTGGGAAACATCACACACCCACACCATTCTCAATCTGTCACAATGTCTGCTTGCCTACAAACAGAACTGTAGTACTGTACCCTATTACATGTGGGAACATCACACACCCACACCATACTCAATCTGTATGTATACTTGCCTACAAACAGAACTGCACTCAAAATACAGGAAACATCACACACCCACAACATCCTCAATGTCACAATGGGAGGGCTTAAACACCTGCAAAGACATTTATGTAGTTAGTTACATAAAACTGAATAAACATGGATACAGCAACCATGCACGCAGGACTTTACACATAGAGTAAGCAAATCATTATCAGACGACGTGTAAAATTGCATTGAACGCTTATATTGTTGGAAGTCGGCGGGACTTTCAGTCAATACTACAGACCCATCGCACATTGAGCAGAAAGTTTGGTGGTTCTCCGTTGCTTGCATGGTTCTAGAACTACAGCCAGCCAAAGTTCAATTTCGGACAAAGGTATGGTCGGAGAAACTGATGTATTCTCGGACGACGCTCCCTGCTTCTTCTCTGAAGGAACTTTCTCCTCGATTTTTTGCATGCCCGGAAGTTTCACGATCCCCCTGCCGCAGTCTCGCTTTTTGTCACTGTGGCTCATTTAGGGAATTCACTGCATGTTGACCAGTGTCTCCGGTCTAATATCGGATGGTGGAATTTAGTCGTATTTTGGCATAGACACTGACAGGTACATTCTGGTGCTGCAATATCAATAGAATGCACAGGTCTTTGGCAACACAATGGCACAAGTTCTGCATTTATACGGATGCTCAAGGCCGGTACAGAACCCACAAGGATTCAGTCATAGCCACCTTTGTCGAAGCTGCTTTAATATGCACGTGACCTTTGACCTCCTGGAAATCTAGACGATGGTTGCATCTTTCCTGTGTTTACCTGAGAACTCTCCAGAAATACTGTTGTTGTCATCACCTGGACCGCTTTACCGGAGGGAATAGACCTTATTCCGCAAAAATGAAATTCCAGGTTTCCGTTGCTATGACAGCAACAACCCCTTGTACCCATTGGTCACCATGCAGATAGGCTGCATCCCAGATTTGAAACGGGAATTTTGCCAAGTGTCACCAGCTAGTCAGGGAATTCAGCGATATAATTACGTATCGTTGCTAAGTGATCGTTTAAGTGCGCATGCGTACAAACGTGAAAATGGCGTGACAAACGAAGCCATAGTTATTGAGTGGGCAGCTGCAGCGCCTGGTGAAGACTTGGAGGTAGCGAAAAAGCGATGGGACGTTGCACTGCTCGGTTGAAAATGCTGCTGTTTCGTGTGAAAACCATCGTGACAGATTGAGGCAACGTCTGAAGAAAGAAAGAAAGAAAAACAATTTGCCCGCCGAAGTTTTGCGAGTGCCTGGTGTGGTACTTTCGCGACGGGTTTTCGCGATGCGAGGAGTCTTGTTGGTCATGAAAACACTCGAAGATGAACGGTATGTGGTTATAAAGGCTTATAAGTGTACCGTTTCTGAGATTTGGAGAGGTTTTTTGCATTGGCATGTATTGCGTGTACGTCGTATCCCTACATATAGACTCTACCGAGTCTATGATACAGCATGTAGCAGCATGACTCAAGAAACTCCAATCTGCCATGTAGATACAGACTGCACTGGACACAAAGCTGCTCACACGTACAACGGAAGAATACGATACCTAAACAGTAGTGACGTCATGCTTGTAAATAGATGGGCGTGGCTAATAAGTTGTTTACTCACCCACAAGCGAACATGGTTGTAATCCGTGTGCTGGTAGTCAGCCTGGTGGTGGCGTGCGTGTGCAGCAGCAGTCCCGCCAACGTTGTGCTGCTCCTCACCGACGACCAGGACCTCCTGCTAGGCGGGACAACACCCATGACGTTCACAAAAAGTTTTCTGCAGGTTGGTTTAATACCTAGCGGATACCTACTGTAGTCTCGCGGGCCAGCCTCTCGCCAGGTGTAGGCTGAGGGGGCTACAATATATATTTCAGTCTCTACCCAACAACCCCTCCAATACTGTAGCCACTTCCAACAAAGAGTCCTCTCGGTACTGCGAAAGAAAGTCTGATGGCTTACTGGGCATGGGGGCTGGGAATGAGGCTATTAGGCCACTGCAAATTAGACTTTAGTTTCCCGTCCACCCCTTCCTGGAAATTCCATGCGGGCGGGCGGTCCATTTCCATTATCCATTACTGTGAATATCATTAATTACTCGCCGTTTCGTAGAATTTGGCCAAGGTTAGACGGTCATCATCGCTGCTCAGGATTGTCCAACAAAGTAGGGACTTGCTGCAACACGTATCATAAACACATACATTGACTAGAAGCATGCCAACCAGCAACAGGACGTGCATGAGAGAAAGGACTTGCAAGCTTCAGCAAACTTGTGGCAAATATAATGGAGTTCAAGGGTCAATAATGGCAAAATCATGCGGTCCCCTCAGAAAGGGGTGGGCGGTGGACGGGAAACTAAAGTCTAATTTGCAGTGGCCTTATGTAGATCACGTAATAACTATACTTGGTGGGTATTTGCTGTAACTCAGGAACAATGCTCTATTGTGTGACATTAATTTTAGTGGACACATTCCATTTAGCTACTCAGAGAACCTAGCAACAGTGGAATGTATCATTCTATATAGTAATTGCCAATTGCTGAATATCTGCATCAATCTTGAGTCCACTATACCACATACCACATGGAAATCTCGGTTGGCTAGTATTCATGATGATTATGAAGTTTCTCCATTTCCAACCATAAAAAATTCTTCAATCACCAACATTTCGATTCCTATACTGTACAGTCTTCATCAGAGCACATGATTATTACTTAACTGCAGGAATACGGGGGATAATAAAACAGTCAGACAGAGAAGCGGCTCCATGAAAACGGCATCCAAACTGGATGTCATCACTGGTGGGTGGAGTTTGATGCAGGGTGGGCCTAGAATTGGAGAAGCTTCATAAATCAGTGAAAGCTACTTGCATGGTGGATGCTTGACACTGTGGGGCGAGCGTGAGCAAGCTGCAAGTATTTTTCCACCAAGGAGAGATGAAGAATCAAAAATTACTCTGCATCGAGGTCACAATGGTTGTAAAATGTTTGTGGTAGCATACTGTTGGCACCATATGCAGTCTGGCACAGATTGTCAACTATAAATTCAGCCCTTCTTGGTCTCATTTGTTGCTCTTTTACACATTTGATACCATCTCAGCTTCATTAATATAACACTTTCCTCCTGGTACACCATGCGCCATCAAACGTAGCTTGTATGGGATTTGTACCCTGAGTGCAGTTTCATGCATTCCGAGGGAGAAGCCCAAGGGAATTCATAAAACTGTGGGGCAAAGGGTACAAATCTCATACACCCTAGAAGCCATGGTGCAGGTGACTTATACCACAGTGTCAATTAGTGCACAAGAACACCACAGCTGCCTAGCAACGCTCTATACTCTAGGGTATATTGATATACCCTGAGCTTCAAGGCACCACCAAGAGTGCATAATGAGGTGGAGGAGTGGAAGGAAGGTAGGAGCGTGAAACGACCACGCAAAAGATTAAAAAATGAAAATGTTTCCGCGGTAGTCCTGTTACTATTTTACATGTAGCTCGCACGCGTACGGAGGATGACTGCTAGAAGACAGAGAAAAGGCCAGTATCAGGACTCCAATGGTAGCGATGCAGGGGAATGACACACTGGTAGTGACAGACCTGGAGAAAGTGCTGTATGATGACGCAGTCGATCCAGCTGCTTCACACAGCCGAGCGGGCGTCTCAACTAGTGGAAATAACCGCCCCTTCTGCTTTTCTGGAGTTCATGACTGGTGGGAAACATCCCGCGACACCTAGTGTACCTACGGACACTATCCTCTCTCTCTCCCATCGAGATTTGGCCATCGCTGTAGTCAGTCAATGGCGTCACAGAATAACAATGGTGCACGTGCATGCTAAAAGTAGTAACGGGACTGCCGTGGGAAAGTTTCAATTTTTAGTGGTCGTTTCACCTTCCGCTCCTCCGCCTCATTTATGCGCTCCTGGCACCACTTAGTGTACATGGGATTTGTCCACTGTGGCAGTGCCTTTCAAACGCCCATGCTCTATGGTACAAGTATGGTTAACTATTTTTGTAGCCTCCTTAGATCACTGTATATCTGCTCAATGCACAATGTACTCTACTGTCTTAAGTCCATACCATAATTTGGGTGCAATTGTTTGTGTTTACAAGTAGCTTCGCTCACTTCGCTCGCTCAGCTACTTCCCCCTCGTTCGCCAACGTAAGTAATCCGGCGCCGGACAGCTCTCTGTGCAGAGCTGCTGCTCCCCGATTGCGTCCGCTTCAAGCTGCTGCTCCCCGATTGCATCGATCCACTTCGTGACTGCATGCTGTTCCCCCTTTCCGTCTGCTTCAGCTGCTGCTAACCCCTGGCTTGCGTCCGCTTCGGCTGCTCTTCCCCGATTTCAACAGCTCCCCGATTGCGTGCGCTTCAGCTGCTGCTCCTCGATTGCTTCTGCTTCGACTGCAGCTCCCCGATTGCGTCCGCTTCGACTGCTGCTCCCCGATTGCATCTGCTTAACGCTTGTAGCCTCACCTGTTCTGGAAGATTCCAGCCCATGCCTAATGTTCTCGAATGTTCTCCGCGGAGTTCGAGGTTCAGTAAATTGAAGTACGAAGGTCGTGCGTCACTAGTCTAGTCCCGCCCCACGAACATCCCACTTCCGTCACTCACACACACACACACACACACACACACACACACACATACACACGTTAAAATCTTAATATATTGATAGTGACATACATGTAGCACGCATTTCGGCGCAATGTTACTTCAATGTCTACAATGCTTTCATCAGGGTAAAGGAGCTACACTCAACAACTTCTTTGTCAACACACCTGTCTGTTGTCCATCACGAACCACACTGCTCAGTGGAAACTACCCCCACAACTGGCACATAACCAGTGGGCACAGCTGTATGCACATGAATGTCACAAACGCAGCGTTTGAGCAGAGTACGATTGGCGTTCACATGAAGTCACTTGGCTATAGCACAGGTATGTTTGGAAAGCTACTCAATCCAAATGGTATGACGCCATATTGCAACGGCGAATTGCAGCCATTGCCTGGATTTGATGACTATCTTGCAATGTGCAACGACAATCGATACTTTAAGAATGAATTCACCCGCAATGGTAAGATCTACACGACCGGAACCAGTCCCCAAGACTACCTGACATCTGTGATCGGTAACGCAACCTTGGACTTTGTTGAAAGTTCCTTGAAGGCTAGCAACCCCTTCTTCGCCTACATTGCTCCTCACGCGCCTCACGTTCCTGCCACACCTGCCCCATGGTACGAAAATGAGTTTGCCAATGACACAGCGCCACGCACACCCAACTACAACTACTCAGCCCTCGATCACCACTATGTAATACGGATGCAGCCGCCCATAACGACAAAGGAAGGACAAGAAGTGGACGAACTCTTCCAAAATCGTTGGAGGACTCTTCTTTCGGTGGACGATATCACAAAATCCCTGGTAGATCTACTACAGAAATATAACCAACTGGAGAACACCTACTTTGTCTGGACTAGTGATCACGGGTTTCAACTGGGACAACTCCGTCTACCAAGCTGCAAACTCCAGCCATATGAGCATGATATCCGAGTGCCATTTCTGATTGCGGGTCCAGGAATCCCAGCAAGTTCCTCTTTCGAGTTTGTTGCTGGAATGGTTGATGTTTCTCCCACATTGCTAGCACTTGGGGGAGGTAAGCCTTTGGATAGTCAAGATGGAAAGAGTTTTGCCGAACTCCTTATGCAGAAAGAACCCCAGAAAAGTGTGATGTGGAGGGACAAGCACATGTTAGAATACTGGAGCCTTGGCAATGTGATACGATATGATCACTACATCGACATGCCCAATAGCACCTACATCGGAGCTCGTCTTTTGAACTCAACCCACAACTTCCTCTATGTTGAATTCTACGATGGTGAAAATGTAGTTTCGTTCGATACCCCTCTGGAATACGAACTGTTTGATATCATGAAAGACCCGTATCAAATGAAGAACCTTTACGGAACTGCAGAGGAAGACAAGGAACTTGTGCAAGAGTTGCATGACTTTCTGCACAAGCAGATCACCTGCAAGGGGCAGGACTGCCAGTGATCTACGTACTGTGTTTACCTATGGAAAGGTGATGACAATATTGATTTATCTATATTTTATTTATTTTTTTAATATATTTTTTATTTGTGGCCCACTTAGTATTGCATAGTGTTCATGCGCAAAGACTGTATGCATAGAAAGAGTACGTATTGTTTTTGCACATAGCTGTTGTTTGTCACTTTCTATATCCTCCTGATTGTGTTATAAACTGCTGGACAGTGGAATAGCAAATCTGCGTGCTTGATCATGCATGCATGCCCATGGATGCAAACACTTGCATGAACTACCGGTGTCTGGTGATGATGGCTCAGTTGCTTAGCTACCTAGCTATTGTTTGCTAATAACAGCTACTGTAATGTAATTCCTAGTGAACCTTGCAAGAATTCCAGTGCTAATTAATTGTTACCGGAATCCAGTGCTAATTAATCGCAAGCTACCGGAATACCTATGGAATGAACTGTCCAGATCAGCTGTTCAATTAACCAGGAAATGCATGGGATTTCTCTTCATTGATTGCATTAGAAGAGCTATATAGCTTAATTAAACACTTGCATGAACTACCGGTGTCTGGTGATGATGGCTCAGTTGCTTAGCTACCTATTGTTTGCTAATAACAGCTACTGTAATGTAATTCCTAGTGAACCTTGCAAGAATTCCAGTGCTAATTAATTGCTACCGGAATCCAGTGCTAATTAATAGCTAGCTACCGGAATACCTATGGAATGAACTGTCCAGATCAGCTGTTCAATTAACCAGGAAATGCATAGGATTTCTCTTCATTGATAGCATTAGAAGAGCTATGCCTCCCGTCAAAAACGGAATTAAAACGTTTTCTAATTTCCGGAAATATACGGATGTTGAAAAATAATTGTACCGTGAATCGATGCTTACACGCACTTGTACGAAGATACCTGCGTCATTTCTGCTTGCAGCCGCTGAACGTGAGTCAATGTATGGTCGTTTACTAGTCTAATCTCAACTTCCACCGGAGCCCTTCAATTGTAGAGTTTCAAGTGCATGCAGCTGGGCAGTCAGTGATTAGGATGAGAGGTCTACCCAAGCTAATGGCAGACTTGGCAGTACAACAGGATCTGAAGTAGCCACAGACAACTACTGTAATCTCACCAACAGCTATGTCTCTTCTATAATTGATGAAGGCAATTATAAAACATGATGGCTAATTATAATAGCTACACAGAAATGTTAACATGTTCAGTTATACAAGTAGCAAAGTGGTCCAAAAAAAAAACAAAGGTCTTGGGGAATAATTATGATTGTGAACTTCACGACTATCTCTGTCGCCCAGCAGTTGTTGTTGGTAGCTTACGTATGTATAGTGGATATCCAGTTGGTGAGCTGGTGGAATCGGAGTCGAGTAATGCGGGTACAGCTATTAAGGGTATTGGTGCTGGTTCTACCGCCAGCTCTGTGAACACAATAGATTCGGCGCTTGATAGCACCGGTGGGCCAGTACATGTACACAGGACTGCCACTCATTCCGTCGTATGTATCGCAGAAGTATCCCATTTGAAAGGTGGTTTCTGCTTCAAGTGGGCAGCTTACTCTCCACATGCAGTTCCCTGATATTAGTCCTGGGTATCCTGCAATATTGATGATATTTCCCAGAGGGATCGGATTCCTCCATCCAATAGACACACTGACAGGAGAAGGACGATCAACTACAATCATAGCATAGTCGTAGGCTGAAAGGCCATTTCTTGCCCACCCTTTCACCGTGATTGCTATTTTCCACTTGTGAAAGTGCCCACAGTCGGGGTTACAGTCCTTGGCCCTCCATATATCAAGATTTTTATACCAGGTCTCAGTAGTATAGTTGTACACACAGTGCCCAGCTGTCAAAACATGGTGGGGGCTGACAAACGTTCCAGTGCAGCCGTTGCTAATATAGGCAACCGCAGACCATGGGAAATGTAAACTTGGGTCACTGACCTCTACCATTTGATGGATGTCATGATCGCCATATGTGCTTCTTTTTACTGTAACTTGCAGAGGTTCAACATCCTCAACCGGATCGCCAGTACCAAATATTCCCTGGCCAGTACATCCTTGACTGAACACTTCATCTGATAAACCCATCTTGATTTCACACCCAAACCTCTTTACCATTATCATCCTGCTGTTGTCTCGGTCCTCCACTGAGCATTCGCTTATTCCAATGTCAGTGAAATTAGAAGCAGACACCACTTCATCAGTGCAGTTACTACTGGTGAATCTAGCGTGTGTACCCCCTAGTGACAGGCATGATGGCGGGTGGGCGCCAGGAATACCTGGAAGGTATGTTTGTGTTCGGCACTGTAGAGCTTCGCACTTGTGTGTAGCTTCACCTGTAGATTCATCTGTAGATTCATCTGTAGAGTCATCAGTAGAGTCATCTGTAGAGTCATCTGTAGCTGTGCCTGTAGATTCATCAGTAGCTGTGCCTGTAGATTCATCAGTAGCTGTGCCTGTAGATTCATCAGTAGAGTCATCTGTAGCTGTGCCTGTAGATTCATCAGTAGCTGTGCCTGTAGATTCATCAGTAGAGTCATCTGTAGATTCATCAGTAGAGTCATCTGTAGATTCATCAGTAGAGTCATCTGTAGCTGTGCCTGTAGATTCATCAGTAGCTGTGCCTGTAGATTCATCAGTAGCTGTGCCTGTCGATTCATCAGTAGCTGTTCCTGTAGATTCATCAGTAGCTGTGCCTGTAGATTCATCAGTAGCTGTTCCTGTCGATTCATCAGTAGCTGTTCCTGTCGATTCATCAGTAGCTGTGCCTGTAGATTCATCAGTAGCTGTGCCTGTAGATTCATCAGTAGCTGTGCCTGTAGATTCATCAGTAGCTGTTCCTGTAGATTCATCAGTAGCTGTTCCTGTCGATTCATCAGTAGCTGTTCCTGTCGATTCATCAGTAGCTGTTCCTGTCGATTCATCAGTAGCTGTTCCTGTCGATTCATCAGTAGCTATTCCTGTCGATTCATCAGTAGCTGTGCCTGTAGATTCATCAGTAGCTGTGCCTGTAGATTCATCAGTAGCTGTGCCTGTAGATTCATCAGTAGCTGTGCCTGTAGATTCATCAGTAGCTGTGCCTGTAGATTCATCAGTAGCTGCACCTGTAGATTCGTCTGTACCTTCACCTGTAGATTCATCTGAAGCTGTGCCTGTAGATTCATCAGTGCTTTCTTCAATTTGTCTTCTTCTCCGTTTAGCTGCAGATTGACTTTGTTTAGTTACTTTATCATCGTTGGCATTGTTCCGTTGCAGGAATTCCGTTTTTCTGTTAAGATGGGTGTGTTCATCACTGTGCTTTCCTGCAAAGAGATAGAGGCTTCCCCCCACTACAAATACAATAGTCAGCAATGGCAGAAAGAAGCGAATGTACTCCCTAGCACCTAAAGTCATCTCTGATGAATTAAAAGTTGTTCACCAATTCCAAGAAGTGCGTAGATGTAGCTAAAGTCTGACTGAGTCACTCACGGAGGCTTTAAATACACATGCAACGATAATGCTTCCTTGGTTATAACAGGAACCACTTACAAACACAATAATTTAGGAAACCCTATTGAGGAATGTTTGAAATTATTTTGACAATTGTAGTTAGCTACAATGTGATGCATCACAATAGGAATCACTTGCAGACATTGCTGGTAATTTAGGAACCCAGTCACCCCTATTGAGGAATCCACTTTGCTGTAATTAATACAGGTAGCTACTTCACATTTTTGTAATTACTCTGAAGTGCTTCTGTGATACGCCACAGCAGGAACCACACGTACTGAGTGACATAGGAACCTAGCCACGAGTCCACCTAAACTAACATTATGTCAGGGTGCAAAAATTCTGTAACAACCTACCCGATTTCCATGACAGCTAATGTATGGGTGTACGTTTGAGGGTTCCAATATATATATTAACGGGATAAGCGATACAGTCAGTGTTAAGGGATTGGTACACCTGAGGGATCTAGGTGATTGTGATTGCCATTGCAGTGAAACTCTCACCTCTCTGATTGATCTTGGTAACTCCACGCACCATGACCTCCCTGGGTTTGGTTGGCAAGACCATTAATATTAACCGTGTAGAGACGCTCCTGTGCGTGCTTGTCATTACACAACTGTATTAGCAATGGGATTTGCATGAGTATAAAAAGAGTAAGAGTATAGGCTCATTGACAAACTTAAATGGCATGTACACAGATACTCTTCACTATAGCTGTGCATCCGCCAACTGTTTCTGCTCCTACTGCTAAGTACAACGACTATTTTTGCACATCCTTGTTGCTAGATAACTATACTGAAAGAGCTATTCGCAGCTAGCTTGTTGCTATATACAGCACTTGTGTCAGTCGCGAGTAGAAATCGAGGCTTATGTGCGCAATATCGCACCGCGTTTTAACGCGCATTAGCGATCGTGGGGCGCGCAAGGCGATCGCCCCGCATTGTGCACGGCGTAATTATCGCACAGAACGATTGCAAGGCGCGCACGGCGATCTTCTTGCGCGATGATACGCAGTGCGCGTAAGTTTCGATTTCTACTCGCGACTGACACACTTGCATTTTTGTGCTTGGTTGATAGTGTTCATTCCGTCTCTAGGAAAGAGTAGCTAGCTTTGTTTGGAAGGATATGAAGCAAGCAGCTACATATGGCAGCAACCTGCACCAGGTTACTGGATAAAGAATGATATGCTGACTTTATGTATAGGATGATCAACGACATCATGCAAATGACTTCACATGCACAGGGAGTCTTGTCTTCTTATTGGCTGATTGTTCTTTTGAGGTAACCACCAACAACCGGTATACACTACTTTTCAAAACCTTCAGTTGCTAACTGTAGTCCATACCACAGATTGTCTGGGTTTGTGCTGGATTCTGAAGCAGAGAAATACAATGCAATTGTTCACTCACATACTTGCCTACTGTCCCGGAATTTCCGGGACTGTCCCGGAAACTGACCTTTTGTCCTGCTGTCCCGGAAACAATCAAAATTGTCCCGGAAATTATACACGTGGCCTAGGCGTTTACTACACGTACATGCAAGTCTGTCTGACAACTTGAACTACTAGCTACCTGCAGATGAGTGCCAGTACCAGTGGGTCAGAACGGTTAGAACCGGTGTCCAAGAAGGCCATGCAAGTGGCATCCCGATTGGAAGCGCTATAATGTGTCCTCAAGCAGAAAGGGAGCCTCTTTCGTCCGTTGTAAATTCTCTCCAGACTACCCTAGTAATGCTGCTGGCAGTGGATCAAAATTGTCCTGCACAAGACAGCAAAATCCTGCAAAATAAGAGAAATTTTCCTGCATATACAAAACTCAGGGTTGGGAAGTATGCACTCAGTGTGGCCATTACAACAGTGTAGTTACTTGGGCTTCTATCTTTGTTACCATGGCGACAGCAGGTTTGTGGTTATGCACTGAGACTATATATAATACAAGTAGCTGAGCTCGCTTCGCTCGCTCAGCTACTTCCCCCTTGTTCGCCTGCCGTGCGTAATCCGGCGCCGGACAGCTCTCTGAAGAGCTGCTTCTCCCGGGGCGATTGCGTCCGCTTCAGCTGCTGCTCGCCGCTTGCGTCCGCTTCAGCTGCTGCTCCCGGGCCCGATTGCGGCATAGTATACGCTTCCTGCTGCTCCCCGTTTGCCTCCGCCTCGCGTCCAGCTGCTGCTCCCGGATTGCGCCCGCTTCAGCTGCTGCTCCCGATCGCGTCCGCTTCGACTGCTGCTCCCCGATTGCGTCCGCTTCAACTGCTCGCCCGATTGCGTCCGCTTCGACTGCTGCTCCCCGATTGCATACTGGATTCCAGCCCATGCCCGGGCCCAATGTTCTCGAACATTCTTCGCGGTTCAGTAAATAAATTAAAGTACGAAGGTCGCGCCTCACTATATAGTCTAGTCCCGCCCCACGAACATCCCACTTCCGTCACTCACAGACACACACACACACACACACAGACACGTAAAATCTTAATGTATTGATGGTCTGTTGTGCAAATTATTTAATTAATGAGTTCCAAGCTGGCTATATATTGTGTTCTTAATGCAACAATTTTTGGTGGGTATAGCTATGGGTTTGTGCTGCTACCCCTTGTGAAACCACCATGCAAACAAGCATTATCGTTTTTGCATAACACATTCCCATGACTTTTAATGCAAAGCCACAAACCTGTTGTTGTCATGGTAATAACGATGGATATGAACTTTTGTGTAAAACTGCAATTTGCTGTGTGCACATTGTGTTGTTCGGCTTGTGTTGGATACACATTATATAGCTCTGCTTGAGGATTTACAACATAGCTAGCTACTTTCACAATCCCGTGGCTATATGTACCTTTTACAGTGATGTATCGCAGGTAAATGTACTGGTCGCTGAAACCGTCCTTTTGGCAGGCTGGCACAGCATAGCTGCTGGCCAATTCTAGCCTTGTTCCCAGGGCTTCTAGTCATTGATCACTTACAGTATGTGAAACGGGGGGGGGGGGGGGGGGGGGGGAGAGCTTGGGAATCTTACCACATGCATGAGCCAGACCTCCCCCTCCATTTCTGCATACCAAGCGATCAAAAACTGGAGATGTAGAATGCCTGGGAACAAGGTTAACCAATTCAGCTATGTTCCAATCTTGTCTGGCAGCTGTGTTAGTTAAATGATTCTCACACGGGCACTAGTTGCTAGATGAAATCCTGCCTGATGTAGCCTCATTCCCAAGTATATATGCTGGGAAGGAGCCTGGGGACGAGGCTAGCCTGCCTGATGCTATAATTAGCTACAGTCAGAAGTAAGCTATAACATGCTGGTACATTATGAAGTACATATAGCTACAAACACTGGATGTGTAATTTTATAAAGCTACTGGTATATCTCAGCCCTACAGTGTACTGGCTCTAAGCAAAATTCAAGTTGACCACAAGTCATGGAGATCCAGTGGCAGTGAAGGCATGAAGAGTCGAACAAAAGGATTGATGGATGCAGTGACTTTTAAGACCAGAAAGCAGAGATACAATCCCATCTTAACAGGCTAATACAAAGCACGCAATTTTATCGTGATTGTGATGTCAATGATGTGATGTGAAGGATGCTTCCACTACATTCAGTTCACCATTTAGCTAGCTATGGTACTCGTCATTTGGATCCATCTTATCTCCAGGAACATTAATAGACTGGATATGTAGCAACCGGTTTAGGCACCCATGTATCTCTGTTCAATCAAATATGAAAATTATTTACACTCCAATGAATTATAAGATGGCCAACACAGGTTAGGAAACATAAACAATGAAGAATTGTAGGTCTATTACACAAAGGTTTGGACCCTAGCAAACTACTTGGAACATCACAACTATCTCCATCGCCCAGCAGTTGTTTTTGTTAGGGCATAGCTTAATACGATGATATCCAGTTGGTGAGCTGGTGGAATCGGAGTCGAGTAATGCGGGTACAGCTATTAAGGGTATTGGTGCTGGTTCTACCGCCAGCTCTGTGAACACAGTAGATTCGGCGCCGGATAACACCAGTGGGCCAGTACATGTACACGGGACTGCCACTCATTCCGTCGTATGTATCGCAGAAGTATCCCATTTGAAAGGTGGTTTCTGCTTCAAGTGGGCAGCTTACTCTCCACATGCAGTTCCCTGATATTAGTCCTGGGTATCCTGCAATATTGATGATATTTCCCAGAGGGATCGGATTCCTCCATCCAATAGACACACTGACAGGAGAAGGACGATCAACTACAATCATAGCATAGTCGTAGGCTGAAAGGCCATTTCTTGCCCACCCTTTTACCGTGATTGCTATTTTCCACTTGTGAAAGTGCCCACAGTCGGGGTTACAGTCTTTGGCCCTCCATATATCAAGATTTTTATACCAGGTCTCAGTAGTATAGTTGTACACACAGTGCCCAGCTGTCAAAACATGGTGGGGGCTGACAAACGTTCCAGTGCAGCCGTTGCTAATATAGGCAACCGCAGACCAAGGGAAATGTAAACTTGGGTCACTGACCTCTACCATTTGATGGATGTCATGATCGCCATATGTGCTTCTTTTTACTGTAACTTGCAGAGGCTCGACATCCTCAACTGGATCGCCAGCACCAAATATCCCCTGGCCAGTACATCCTTGACTGAACACTTCATCTGATAAACCCATCTCGATTTCACACCCAAACCTCTTTATCATTATCATCCTGCTGTTGTCTCGGTCCTCCACTGAGCATTCGCTTATTCCAATGTCAGTGAAATTAGAAGCAGACACCACTTCATCAGTGCAGTTGCTACTGGTGAATCTAGCACGTGTCCCCCCTAGTGACAGGCATGAAGGCGGGTGGGCACCAGGAATACCTGGAAGGTGTGTAGGCGATAATTGGCACAGTAGAGCTGCACACTTGTGTGCAGTTTCACCTGTAGAGTCATCATCATCACTCTCATCATCACTACTATCATCGTTGCTATCATCATCACCACCATCATCGTTGCTATCATCATCACCACCATCACCACCATCATCGTTGCTATCGTCATCACCACCATCACCACCATCATCGTTGCTATCGTCATCACCACCATCACCACCATCATCGTTGCTATCGTCATCACCACCATCACCACCATCACCACCATCATCGTTGCTATCATCATCACTACCATCACCACCATCATCATTGCTGTCATCATCACCACCATCACCACCATCACCACCATCACCACCATCACCACCGTCATTGTTGCTATCATCATCGCCACCATCACCACCATCACCACCATCACCACCGCCATTGTTGCTATCATCATCGCCACCATCACCACCATCACCACCATCACCACCGTCATTGTTGCTATCATCATCGCCACCATCACCACCGTCATTGTTGCTATCATCATCGCCACCATCACCACCATCACCACCATCACCACCGTCATTGTTGCTATCATCATCGCCACCATCACCACCATCACCACCATCACCACCATCACCACCATCACCACCATCACCACCATCACCACCATCACCACCATCACCACCATCACCACCATCACCATCACCACCATCACCACCATCACCACCATCACCACCATCACCACCATCATCGTTGCTATCTTCATCACCACCACCATCACCACCATCATCATTGCTGTCGCTGTCACCACCATCGCCATCCTCATCATCTCTCCTTCTCCGTGTTGCTGCAAATCGACTTTGCCCAGTTAATTTATCAATGTTGACATCATACCATTGCAGGAAATCCTGCACCGTTGTGCCATTGTTTCCACTACTGCCCTTTTCTGCAAGAAGGTAGAGGCTTCCTCCCAACACAAACACTACTGTCAACAGTGGCAGAAAGACGCGAACATACTCCTTCATACCTGATTTCATTATGAAAACTTAAACCCACTCTGCTGGTTGACTTCACAAAGTATGTATTCTGATTATTCAAGCTAACTGTGATTCAGCTTGGCTTTATATAAAGCCTGCAGAAATGGTGGTATTCATTACTGCAAGAGGTATTCATTTATTGGTTTGTGGGTATACTCACAACCAATAAATGAATACCTCTGGTTTCCCTTGGCAATGACATTATGACTATGGTCATAACTACACCAATGGTGGAGTATAAATCATATCAATGGTTGCAGATATCACACAGTTGTTCCTGTTGCTATATAGCCCGAGGCAGAGACACCCATTCCATTATTATTGCTTTTAAGATAAGCAGTACACATCAACCCCATGCAGCATGCAACTTCTATTCACTGACAGCAAAAACATTTTCTAGTGCGTGCTATTGATGAATCTCTAATCCTGAAATGGATATTAGGTTATTTCTGTGGAAGGTTTGTACAAACGTCTTGTTTTGACCACGTTGAAATAAATTCTATCTCCGGTGGTGTCCTGGGTTTGTGTGCTAGGAAATCTGAAGAAATGTGCTCTCCACAGGAAGCACGTCGTCATCGAAAGAAAATGCAGAACAGCTGGAGTCAACCATTTCAGTTGCCCCTACTTCAGCAGCCAAGCACGGCCATTCATGTCCATGGTGGCTACAAGGACATCGCAAAAATGTTTGTGGGTAGGTAGCTAACCATGCATTAGCTACATGCAGTTCAGTTCAGTAAATTTTGATTTGATAACCCAGGAATGCCACAGCTCCAATACAGAAGGTTTACATGCAGGTCTTGGCCCTATTAAACGGGGGATGGTAATGACATCATCACTGAGTTGCCATATTAATGCCATTGCTCAAGCTTGTTTTTCTGGAATGGAAAAGGGCAAATTCTTTTCTTTTTTTTAAAGGCAACTTCAATAGGAAATCCAAAGACTTTAGTGGGGTTCGAACCCAGGACAGAGCCACAGCTGAACACTAGAGACTCTCACTCTGCCAGACAGCACAATATTATCCTACAGGCAGAAATCTCATCAGTGATGCATCTCAATTAGCCTACTGTGTGGATTTCTCGTTCATGGATGCTGAACCTCATTACTGATGAGTGAAGCTCTGCTGCCAACCCACAGTGCTTTCAGTAAGCATTGTGTGCTATAGTCTACCAGGCGAACGTACTATAAATCAAGCGCCAAATTGATACCTTCAGTGTCCTAAATATTGCCCAGGCCTGGTCGGGGCTTGGGTACACCACTCGACCTACATGTGTGTACGTGTGGGCAACGAATTGTGCCCGGGCAAGCAAGTCCATGCCTTCCGTTCATCAATGACTATGGCAATGAGGACTACATTATAAAATACACCTGCCAAGACAAGGCTTTGCAAGAGGACGTATTGTAGAAGCTTTCAAGTGAGCCTGTAGCTCAGAGTATCAGAGTGGAGAGAACAATTGTAAATCCTTTCTTCAGATAGAACCACCACATTCAAATATATGCACAAGATCTGGTGTTCTGTAAGGGGACTAGTACAAGCTTGTTCCATAGCAACCGCAGTTTGTTCTCTAATTTGTGATGGTCACAGCAGAAACCACACGGTAACGTGTGAATAGTATGTTAGGAAACCCAATACATCCTACTGATGAATCCAGCTTCCAGTATATAATTGATACTGGTAGCTACGGCACATGTTTGAAATTACTCTGTCGATCATAACTAGTTCTAACGTGGTACGCCACAACAGAAACCACAAGCAAACACAGTACTTTAGGAAACCTGGAACTTCCTATTGTGCACCGGTAGCTAGGCACGTGTTTGAAATTCGTTGACATTTGTTGCTAATGGAAACGTAGTCATCCAATTGATGAATCCATTAAGGTTACAGAATACTCATGCACGTCCCGCGCAAAGTGTATTGGAAGTGCATGCTGCAATTTGTAACCAAAAATTAAATCGAATTGAGCCTGGTCAACGGTGTGCATATATAAAGGGAATGACAGAAACTTTTTTGATAGCTTAGTCCTTGGCAAATTTATCTGCTGTCTCGATCGAGAAAAGTGCTTAATACCGCTTTTTGTGAACTGAACTGCCCGTGTTTAGACTGCTCGTTTTTGGACGGCTATACAGCATATCCATAAAAGCTTCCATCATGCCCTGCAGCTTGTGACAGCGCACCTCCACCGCCAGAATCAAGTTGCTCACGCTCTTCGTACTAAAGATTTTTGGTTACAAATATTCAGCAGGCATACACTTCCAATACACTTCATGCAGCACGCACATGAGTACGTATCCCGTAACCTTAACCCAAATGTGCACGTTCGTGACCATTGCCTTTCCTGTAAGGAGCTATAGAGGCATCCTGCATACACAAAGTCAGCAATAGCCGAAAGAAGTGGCTGTAGCTACTCTATATTCTCCACTATTTACGCACTTGACCATTCACTTTCCGTGTAAAACTACAAATCTATTGTTGTCATGGTAACAGCAATGAATAATTATGTACTTGTGGAAATTTGTGACAATAAACTGCATGCATATAGCAAGAGTTTTCAAGTGGTTTGAGACCCATGGGTTCGTAGCATGGCAGCCTGATGAAATAGATAGCCAGAAATCTCACCAGAGGGGTACTGGAGTGAATAGCCAAATTATAATACAGTGTTGGAGGTTCGGGTACCTTCTAATATTTATATAAAATTGGTGCTCCAATTAACCGATGGAGGCTGTAGCAATTAATGTTATAAGTGTGCGGCTCCCTCTGTCATTTCACCATTGGGGACGTATGACTGCATGCGGAGTGTGGCGCCAAACTAGATGCAGGATGGGTGTGGGTGGGTGGCTGTAGGACCAGGCAGTGTGTGGGTGGGTGGCTGTAGAACCACCTCCCTTCACTAGATTTTCAAATCCTTTACTCAGCTAAGTATTAGCAGTGCATGTGAATGCCTGGCCTTGGGAACCAGGGATGGACCTTAGGAAATCCTTGATATAAATCAAGGATTTCCCCCTCGGAGCTCATTCACATGAACTGTGAATTCCCCTACAGAGTAGGGAAATAAAACAGCCGTTAGTGGAATGTGAGGGAATCATGCAGGGGCTAGCTAGCTACATGTACAGTAAAGCTTGCCAATAGCAACTGTACAACTATCTAGTATCTGTACCGAGCCACTCACCAGAGCTCATCTCATAGAGATACCGAGCCACTCACCAAAGCTCAACCCATAGATCATTGCTGCTGCTATGCACAATGCACTACATAGATGTCAAATGTCTGAGTGTAGCAAGTGTCATTGCAGCCAATGTCAATGCAGTCAATGTCAATGCAGTCAATGCCAATGCAGTCAGTGTCAATGCAGTCAATGTCAATGCAGTCAATGCCAATGCAGTCAGTGTCAATGCAGTCAATGTCAATGTACTCAATGTCATAGCAGTCAATGCCAATGCAGTCAGTGTCAATGCAGTCAATGTCAATGCAGTCAATGTCAATGTAGTCAATGTCATAGCAGTCAATGTCAATGCAGCCAATGTCAATGCAGTCAATGCCAATGCATCAATGTCAATGCAGTCAGCGTCAATGTAGTCAATGTCATAGCAGTCAATGTCAATGCAGTCAACGTCAATGCAGTCAATGTCAATTAATGCAGTCAATGTCGATGTAGCCAATGTCATTGCAGTCAATGTCAATGCAGTCAATGTCAGTCAAAGTCAATGTATCCAATGTCAATGCACCCAATGTCAATGTAGCAAATGTCAATGTAAGCAACGTCAATGCAGTCAATGGCAATGCACCCAATGTCAATGCCCCAATGTCAATGTAGCAAATGTCAACGTCAATGCATGCAGTCAATTGATGTCAATGCACCCAATGTCAATGTAACCAACATCGATGTAGCCAATGTCAATGCACCCAATGTCAATGTAACCAAAGTCAATGCAGCCAATGTCAATGCAGCCAATGTCATTGCAGCCAACGTCAATGCAGCCAATGTCAATGCAGCCAATGTCAATGCACCCAATGTAACCAAAGTCAATGCAGCCAATGTCAATGCAGCCAATGTCATTGCAGCCAACGTCAATGCAGCCAATGTCAATGCAGCCAATGTCAATGCACCCAATGTCAATGCAGTCAATGTCAATTAATGCAGCCAATGTCAATGCACCCAATGTCATGTCAATGTACGTAGCAAATATGTCAATGTAACCAACGTCAATGCAGCCAATGTCAATGCACCCAATGTCAATATAGGAAATGAAATGTCAATGTAGCCAATGTCGATGTAGCCAATGTCAATGCAGCCAATGTCAGTGCAGCCAATGTCAATGTAGCTAATGTCAATGCAGCCAATGCCAATGCACCCAATACTAATGTAGCCAATGTCAATGCCCCAATGTCAATGCACCCAATGTCAATGTAGCGCAGTCATTGTCAATGCAGCCAATGCCAATGCACCCAATGCTAATGTAGCCAATGTCAATGCAGTCAATGTTAATGCAGTCAATGTTAATGCAGTGTCAAGTGTCAAGCACAGGCATGCAGGGAGCCAACCCAACCGAAGCTAAACCAGGCCAAGTCAAGCTGCGTGGCCTGTGCCAAACCAAGCCAAGCCATGCGGCCAAGCAAAAACATCAAGGAGCCAAGCCAAGCCAAGCCAAGCCAGTAGCCAAGTAATGCGGCCAAGCAAAAAACATCAGGGAGCCAAGCCAAGCCAAGCCAGCCAAACCAGGAACCCAAGCCAAACCAAACCAGGGACCAAAGCTAAGGCAAGCCAAAGCCAAGCCAAGCCAAGCCACTCCAAAGCCAAGCTGGGCCAAGCCAAGCCAAGCCAAGCCAAGCCAAGCCAAGCCAAGCCAGAAGCCTGGGCCACTGAAGCTGGGCAAGCCAACTGAAACCAGGAAGCCATATAAGCCTGGGAGCCAAGCCAAGTCAGAGCCAAGCCAAGCCAAGTTGGGCCAAGCCAAGCCATGGAGCCAAGCTAAGCCTGGCAGCCAAGCTAAGCCTGGGAGCCAAAGCCAAGCCAGACAGCCAAACCAGAAGCCTGAGCTAAGCATGGGAGCCAAGCCAAGCCAGAGCCAAGCCAATGGTGGTACAAGAATTAATCCTTCAATTTCTGTTTGTCTTCATCATCACATAGATAGTGTCATCAATGTGGTATGTCCAGATTCTGGGTGAATGGATGTACACGGCTGTCTTGAAGGATGCCTCCTCCAATATCTCACTGTAGCTGTTTGCAACCGTGTACAAGTAGCAAACATCTACATGGAGATACTCGAGAAGTCATCCCTCAGGACAGCTGGGTACATCCATACACCCAGAATCAGGAGACACCACAATGTGGTATGTCCAGATTGTGGGTGAATGGATGTACACAGCTGTCTTGAAGGATGCCTTGTAGAATATCTCACTATAGATGTTTGCAACCGTGCACAAGTAGCAAACATAGAGATACTCGAGAAGTCATCCCTCAGGACAGCTGTGTACATCCATACACCCAGAATCAGGAGACACCGCAATTAATGTGGTGTGTCTAGATTCTGGGTGAATGGATGTACACAGCTGTCTTGAAGGATGCCTCATCGAGTATCTCACTGTAGATGTTTGCAACCGTGCACAAGTAGCAAACATCTACATAGAGATACTCGAGAAGTCATCCCTCAGGACAGCAGTGTACATCCATACACCCAGAATCAGGAGACACCACAATTAATGTGGTGTGTCTAGATTCTGGGTGAATGGATGTACACAGCTGTCTTGAAGGATGCCTCCTCCAATATCTCACTGTAGATGTTTGCAACCGTGCACAAGTAGCAAACATCTACATAGAGATACTAGAGAAGTCATCCCTCAGGACAGCTGTGTACATCCATGCACCCAGAATCAGGAGACATCACATTGATGACACTATCGATGTGATGAAGAAGACATTCAGAAGTTGAAGGATTAATTTTTACCATCTTACAGCATACGTCCCACTATCACACTCGCTGTGGACCAGAAAGAGGGTGGAGAACTACAAATCCTTGACAGACTATTTCGCCAGAAGACCAATGCATCCCTCAACGTTGGTATCTAATAGTATATGCAGAAGAGCACCTCAGAGAAGTCATGGAAGGAACAGGTATCCAGACACATTTGTAGAGATAGCTATAGCAAGCCCAGTACAGCAGCAGAACCAGCAGAAGAGTTTGAAGCAAAGAGCATTTGTTCCCTATGTCAGTCAATGTCAATGCAGCCAATGTCACTCCACCACCCAATTTTAATGCAGTCAATGTTAATGCACCCAATGTCAATGTCATGAAAACTTAATGTCAATGCACCCAATGTCAATGTCAATGCACCCAATGTCAATGCACCCAATGTCAATGCTCAATGTAGCCAATGTCAATGCACCCAATGTCAATGTCAATGCACCCAATGTCAATGCACCCAATGTCAATGCTCAATGTAGCCAATGTCATTGTCAATGTATACCCAACATCGATGTAGCCAATGTCGATGCACCCAAGTCAATAATACAATAGTCAATGCCAATGTAGCCAATGTCAATGTAGTCAATATCAATGTCAATGCCAATGTCAATGCTCCCTATGTCAATGTATTCAATTCCAGTGCACACAATTGCCAATGCCCAGTAAGTCAATACACCCATGCACTGTCAATGCACCCAATGTCAATGTAGCCAATGTCAGGTTAATGGTAATGCTCAATGTTAATGCACCCACTGTCGGTGTCAATGCATGCGGCCAATGTCAATACAGCCAATGTCAACACAGTAAAATTAATGTCAACACAGTCAATGTTTCACCCGTCAATACAGTCAATGCCCCCAGTATGCCAATGCTAATGTCATCAACGCCAATACACCAATGCCAATGCACCCAATGTCAATTTTGCCAATGTCAATCCACCACCCAATGTCAATTTAGTCAATGTCCAGCGTCAATGTAGTCAATGTCAATGCACCCAATGTCAATGTACCCAGCGTCAAGGTCAATGTAGTGCAGCCAATGTCAATGTCAATGCTGGCAATGTAAATGTAGCCAATGTCAATGTTATGTACCCAACGTCAATGTTGCCAATGTCGATGCACCCAATGTCAATGTATAGTAAATGTCAATGTAGCCAATGTTGATGCACCAAATGTCAATGTATAGTAAATGTCAATGTACCCAATGCCAATGTCAATGCACCCAATGTCAATGTAGCCAATGTCAAGTCAACGGTAATGCTGTAGCCAATGTCACGTCACTGTTATATAATGCTCAATGTCAATGCAGTCACTGTCAATAATGTAGCTGTAGATAATGTCAGTGTAGTCAAAGTCAATGCACAATGCACCAAATACTGTGCCTGCTTACCTTCACTCAGCTGTTAATCTATTACCATTCCTAGCTTATGTGAATCCATGCAGGCAGGAAGTTTCCATGAAAATATCATAGTACTAATAAAATGATACTTCACAGTTGATGAGAGTATTCACGAGTTGATACAAGGTATTATGTGCCAACTGGTTAAATACCAGTATTATGAATTTCAGAACCCATAGGTTCTGAAATCATATGTATAGGCCTTGATATATAGGTGTGAGGTAGCCTCGTACCCCAGGCCATTGCCCCTAGTTATTTGGCTAACAGTTACGCGGTTTGTTGCATGTGCGTGGGATAGCCTGGGAATCCGACACTAGCTGACAGGTAAATACCCAGGATTATTGCGTTAATCCTCCTCCCTATCTCAGGCTCACCGTTTCCCCTATGAAGCAAACTTGCTGTCCACAGTTGTCTGTACGAGAGGAGGTGCGTGGTCACTGCAGGTTCTGCTGGTGTCTGTACGAGGTGAGGTGCGTGGTCACTGCAGGTTCTGCTGGTGTCTGTACGAGAGGAGGTGTGTGGTCACTGCAGGTTCTGCTGGTGTCTGTACGAGAGGTGCATGGTCACTGCAGGTTCTGCTGGTGTCTGTACGAGGTGAAGTGCGTGGTCACTGCAGGATCTGCTGGTGTCTGTTCGAGAGGAGGTGCTTGGTCACTGCAGGTTCTGCTAGTGTCTGTACGAGGTGAGGTGCGTGGTCACTGCAGGTTCTGCTGGTGTTCCAAGAGCTTGATTTCCTTGTAGGACAAATGTTATGGTACTGTGTATTGGCACGTGTGTATGTATACAGATGGGAACATACTCATCAACAGTTACTATACCAACCAAGTTCTCCACACTGTTACTTTGCTAGAATTGCTTCTTGGTATATTTTCCTCCAACATGAAGGTCTAGTTTGAACATAGCTACGTGCTACAAAAATTCCTCCTTCAATATTCAGTAAAACTCAACCGACTCATATAGTATACTGGCATGTACATATATATGAAGCTGGAAAACTTCCAAACACATACCAATTGAAGTCAAGGTTTGCTACACTGCAAGCAACCATTTTTCAAAACCATCTGGGTTTAGCTGCCACGTGCACATTCAAACTTTTCTTTCTAAATCGTTAAAATGACGGTGCTTTTCGTAGCTACTTGTCTGTACTGTCAACTGTGCTTTGTACTACTTAGTCTACTTATTTACTTAGTCTGTTGATGTCAGTGTATACTAACTGGTTGTAAATTGTAGGCCTGCATGTAGACTGCGGCTGTCCCTTACCATCATGATGATATCCGTTGTGGTCTATCCCTCTGGATTGGTGGATTGATCCACGGTCTGTATTTATCTGCTGTTTGCTTTTCCTGTGGTCTGTAGCTAATAGTCCTGCAGTTGCTTGTGGTATATCATCTGTGGATTTAGAGTACAAACATAATAATAATTAATCTCACACTTTGTGTCTTAGCTAATTGTCATAATTGAATTTCAGCTACACTATGCCTAATTTTGTCCAAAGGTACCACTATTAGTGTGAAAGCGATATGACAATAAAAACCACGATATGACTATGATGGCTCTTAATATCCCAGTACTATGATATATAGTACTGGGATATTAAAGGGTAGTTCAAAGTCAAATTCAACCGTATCTTGTACTCCTAAATCTTCTAGCTAGCTACTAGATACTCTGTATAGAGGTAGCATTCCTGGCTGACTAATAAAATGTATCCAGTTATCCATTATAGAACTCAAAATTAATGTTTTTGAATGCTAATACATGTCAAGGTTGCTCATTCTCACACTCACCATTGTAGCTTTCTCCTTCAGTGTGAATGAAACTCCCGCATGGCTAGTGCAATTCCCAGACTCGCGCTTGAGACAACTAGCTAGACAGTAGACGGTTCATGGAACTGGTAGCTAGCTAGTAGCTTAGTATAGCTTTAGTTTAGTGTGGCAGTGACAACGAACCAACGCCAGAATGAAATGGCAAGACTAAGACCGAAATTTCAAATTCAAGTTGAAACTCAGGTGGTGCATGGCGGACGTTGCAGCGTGGCGCGAAAGATTTGGAGCGAAAAAATTGGAGCGAAAATGACAGAGTGAAAAATCCAGGTCCCTGTTAATTATGGTTACCAACCCCGCCAATAATTATTATGCTGCCGTGCTGCCAGCGATGTCGTTGCCGCTGTCCGGCAAGGCAACTGTCGGCTGCATGCTGCTGCCAATGGTGTTCCTGCAAATCTGCATGCTGTTACTTATAATAACTGCTGCCATTCCTCTTCCAATGCTGCTGCTGCTCAACAAATTGCAGTTTATATAGCTAGCTAAAGTAATAAAAAACATTCAAAAATACCAGAACGGCAAAAAATAAGGAAACAAGAGGGATGATTGAACATAACAGTGAAGTATACAAACATGAAGACTTGCTCAAGTCATGATGATGCACAGTGTTTTGATAATGGTTAAAATCCACTCCGAACAATACTTGAGTGAATAGTGACAGTTAGCTATATATTATAGCTATAGCATAACACATGCAGGATGAACAACACATATCGGACACTCATAATTGATATGCAAGGATTGAAGTAGCTAGCTAGCTATAGTGTGTCAGTTCTGGCCACTTGCTACTTATCCTCCTGGTGTGACACCTGCAATCTTGGTTTAGCT
This sequence comes from Axinella damicornis, assembly GCA_963931865.1. Lineage (NCBI taxonomy): Eukaryota > Metazoa > Porifera > Demospongiae > Axinellida > Axinellidae > Axinella > Axinella damicornis. The sequence continues at coordinate 3,090,291 of OZ007518.1, forward strand.
AAACAAAGAAAAATGTGCCGAGTTTCAACCTGGCCATGTCAGCCACCTCCCGACTACCAGATCCAGAACTCAACTCTCACTCTACATCAAAACAACGCGATCTAGGCATCCTGATTGCTTCCAATCTTCCTGGGCAGTTTCTCTGCATACTGGCAGGCAACTCTGGTCCACCATGAGGCCAGCCTGGTGAGTATAACCTCAGACATTGGTGTTTCCCTCTTTAGTAGGTAGGTAGCTAGCTAGCTAGCTAGCTAGCTACATGAACTGTTAACAGAGTCCACCTCAAACAAGATTGCCAATTGAGGAGCAACCAAAGAGTGAAATGCTGCCCTAAATGTACTTTGGCCTATATATTAGCTATTGTAGCTAGGTAGCTAGCTATCACAGTAGTCAGAGTATTGAGGGTCTGGGAACGAGACTAGCATCACAGTAACATGGCTCAGTTAAATCTACCTTTAGAAGCATTCGGCACTTCTCCAGTATGGTCCTCACCATTAGCTGCCATTACAGCGGCTTGAGTAGGAAGCCTTCGTCTTCCTGGGTCACCATCCAATATGACCTTTGACCCCTATGAAGAATCTGGAGGCGCTTTCTTCGGAGGCAAACTTGTCTGTGCCTTCTTACAGCTCCCCATCTCTGTGGGAAATGCAGGCAGGCTTTGAAACCGAAGCCGGCTCTTTGTGTTTCTCTTCCCTCTTCATTGCAAAACTCTTTCCACCTTTCCGGGCATGATGTTTTGAAGTGGCTTGACTCTTTGAAGATTCGGACTGCCACACTCCCCTCTGTGACAGCTGCAGCAACTAGCTTATAGGATTTGGCTGCTTCGATCAACCGGGTCTAGCTACCTGACTCGGACTTGGAGATCGTCCATTTCTGTAAAGGAACAGTCGGACAGTAGCTACAGGGCAACTATAGGATTTCCCATAATTGGACACTTGTAGTTCTAATGTGATGCAATCACAACAGAAACCACATGCAGACTTGCAAGCCATTGAATCCACATTATGTAGCGTAAGTTGCCAATTATCGGCCGGCACCAATTATTGGCACCATTTGCTTTTACTGACCTTTACGGAGAACATATCGTGGGATCATCAGTGCACATGTCAAGCGACAATAATGGTCAGCCAATGAGTTACCTGAAGTAGTATAGGAGCAGCAGTGGAAGAAAAGGTTCCATGCAGGGTAGAAAACATGAGCACTCCTTGGGTGACGATAATCAGCCATCGGAAGTTGGCATGCCTGGGCATTGTCTTGTAATGTGTCTAGAAGATGGCATTCCAGTAACTTTTCTATCGCATTTTCTGTCAAATCTGATCATCAATACTAGGTCATGTGATGCCACCATGACATAACCCCTGGGGTTTGGCTGGAGAGACTATTTGCTGCAGATTATAGTAGCTATCACTCACAAGCTCCTGTGCTTGTCGTAATGCAAGTGTTCAATATTAGAGACTGGGTGGTCTGAGATTTGGATGCGCTGTGTCATTCCCAGGGTACTCACCATGTAAGGGAATAGCTTTGTGCTGGTCTGTGTGCATGCACAGATATATTTTTTCTATAGCATGGAGTCATGCACTTGCCCCTCCCCCTGTAGCCAAATACGCATCAGCACATCCCCAACCTAACTAACACAAACATGCAGCTCTTGTTGTCCATAGTTACCATATCATACAGCACACCAAATAAAGTAAACAACGTATCTATATAAGTGGAGTCCACAATAATTGTCTTGTTTGGATATTCTGAACCAAGAAATAGCTAGATTGGTGATGAATGGAATGCCTTGCAACTGTTCACTCAGTGTGGCTGGAAACAGTGTAGGCACATACTGCTTCATCATTGTTACCATGACGACAGCAGGTTTGTGGTCATGCACTGAGACTAAATCATCCGTTGTGCTAATGAATTTGTCCAACTGAGTTCCTAGCTGAATCGAGTGACAAACTAAAGGCACATTTCCCTATTGTCTTCTTAATGCAAGAATTTTTCATGTATGGGTTTGTGAATGACTAGCTACCGATTGCAAAACTATGACTTTTAGTTCCATGACGACTGAATGTTCGTAAAGAATTGAGTCCATTTCCAAATTATCACTGTAGAGGAAGTCAACATTTTGAAACATGTACTGTAGCTACCGGTTTGCAGTTGTGTACTCTAATGTAATTTTAGTTCTGGTGTAGTACATCAAAGCAGAAACCATTGGCAATCACAGGAAACCCAGTACAGCATCCACCTTGCTGTAATTAATAAAATTACAACAGGTAGCTACTGCACGTGTTTGAAATAGCTTGGACACATGTCTGAAATAACTTGGACACTTGTGGCTCTAGTGTGATACAATCCCAACAGAAGCCTCATGCAGACTTATGTAGTGAAATAGGAACCTAATTGTGAACCCACATTATGTAACTGGTCTACTGCACATATTCGAAATTCATTTCAGCATGGACTTGGTAGCTAACTTAGCTGTAGTTACATGTGCTCGAATGTAGCCACAGTACTCATATAGTCCATGTTACCTCATTGCTAGAATTTCACCAGCACAAACGCAAACAAGGACAGGCCCGTAGCCAGGGGGTTCGATGGAACCCCACCTATATTCTCCTATGCCAATTGGGGATAATTGGGCCGTCTCTGATCAAATTCAGCTGTTTTTGGTGCTGATTGGACCGTTTTGAACGGACCTATAGCATCATAAAAGTGGAAGTGGCTACTTCATCTTCACTCATTTAGAGACCCCCTAGAGCCAGGCAGTAAAGACCTGCCTAGACCACTGGCTGCATGGCTATAGGCCTGAAGATGGTCTGTGAATTGTAGCAAAGAAACCCAGTTATTTCAAACATGTGTCCAAGTAATTTCAAACACATGCATGCAGTAGCTACCAGCAAGGTGGATGCTGTACTGGGTTTCCTATGATTCACAGACAATAATGCTGATGCTCATTACTCTCGCACAGCATTGTAGCAAGCACCTCTGAAGGTATATAGAAAGTATGGAGCAGCTGGACCGATTGCTTCACTTGACCTGCCATTGCCTCCAAGTAGCCACAGCCCGCAAGTAGCTAGCTACAGTCACTCACATAATTATGCATGGCATAACCGCCAAAATTCTGCCATTAGATAACAAAACAGCAACAAAGGGTTTGATTTCCAAGAGCATTCAAGATAGTTACATCTTCTATCTGATGCTCACTACTCACACACTCTTCTTATTGTAGACCAGCCATCAGTTGGATTTCGCCAGCTCAGGAATATGAAGTGGCAGAATGAACTTACGGCAGATTCTGAAAAGTGAGTTTGGCATAATAGCTACCTGTTGCACTAGCCTTTACCAGCGGTGCAGTTGCCACTTGGAATGGATTCCGAAAATTGACAGTTACTATCAGTTCACAGTTACTATCAGTTCTGGTAGATAAAATGCTAAAAGTAGATCCACTGCATGCCCAATTCACTAAAGTTAATATTATGACTGTCATACAGAGCTTTGATTTTAATTTTAAACCCCAAAGGTCGCAATCGGAGCAATGACAGAGTTATGAAATTGCTGGGCAACTTCCATGCCTACAAACGGCCTGGCCGGAATGAGGCTATACTACTGCCAGTTACGTAGTTTACGTAACTGTTGCAAAGAAACTCCTGTTTCTGCCTGCCACTTAAATTTGCATGTGTGATCTTAAGAGTTGATGAATTAGGGGCAATAATTGACACTGTCCACTATGTAGCAATTGAGATTTTGCAATTTCATCTCATCAACTACAATAAGCTGGATATGAATAGATACGGACAGATAAAAGAATGGATACAAAAAGAACAGAAACAATTTCTCCAAGGGCAAGGAGTGACAAGCAGCTAAATACAAGGGGAACAACACTGACATTCATGAACTATGAAAAGTTAAAAGATCGACATCCATTTCATGATTTGAGTGAAACGAAAACGAGTAATGCGTGTGCAAATATTGACATCTGCGTCACCGTACGTCTGCACACAGTGGACAATGTGTTTGTGTTCAGCAGGCCAATACGCATACACTGGGCTGCCACTCATTCCACCAAAGGTATCACATGTGTGCTCTAGCTGGAAACTGTCTCGGGCCGTGACAGGGCAGAATGCCCTCCACATGCAGTTTCCGGACACATCTGCAGGGTATCCTGCTATATTGACGTGGACTCCCATAGGTATCGGTTGCCAATACCCAATGGGCATTTCGGCAGGAGACGGACGGTCTACCACGATCAGGGCATAGTCATAAGCCGGGAGACCATACGTTGCCCACCCTTTCACAGTGATGGCTAATGTCCACTTGTAAAGTGTTCCACAGTCAGGGTCACAGTCCTGGGCCCTCCATACACCAAGATGGCTGTACCAGCTTCGAGAAGTATAGTTGTAGACACAATGGCCTGCTGTGAGAACATGTCGTGGACCTATGAATGTTCCCGTGCAACCATTGCTAAGGTGAGCAATTGCCGACCAAGGGAAATTTTGTTTCGGATTAGTCACCTGCTCTCTGTCGTCTGGTGGGAATTCATCACTTTGCCTCATAGGATGTTCAATATCCTCCTTTGGATCACCAGCACCAACTGTTCCCTGGCTTGGTGATCCATTGCATGCTAAGTATCTCAAGTATCGTGGGATGTCCTTCTTTCTTTCACAGCCTGTCGAGGTGACATATACCATTGCACTCTTGTCTACGTCTTCTTGAGAGCATTCAGTAATGCCTGTTCCATCATCAGTGAAATTGCCCGTACTGTTGTTAACTGTAGCCACACTCGACTCCACAACATCAACACAAGTGCTGTGATCAAACTTAATCTTTACTGCACCTGGGGGTTGGCATGACGGGTACTGCACAGCCACACCTCTGTCACTGCCTGCACCGTCCGGATGGCACTTAGATGCTTGACATTGTAGTCGGGCTGATTTTTCGTCTAGCCTCCTGCCGATGTCCCTCAGTGGTATTCCTTCTGCAGCTTGACTACTTTCGAATACTGTATCATCATTAACCAGTTGTGTGTCTTCTGCCAATTCTCTTCGGATCTTGCGTTTACCGCTGTCATCGCTTCTGTGTGTGAGGAGGTAGAGGCTTCCAGAAACTACAAAAATTACAGTCACCAGGGACAGAACATGTTTTGTGCTTTTTGATATCATCTTGGATTACTAGATCTCCTCAACAGACTCAGTATGTATAGCTACTAAAATATGAGCCAGGCGCTTCAAGTACCTGATTATATATATTGGCATGTAATTATAATGCTTCTCCAGTCAACATGACAACTGTTTGTGTGTGCGCACACCTTGCTCTGAAGCTAGACAAATGAAGTAACTGATGATGGTCCATTTGTCCAAAGAAGCCCAAAGAGTGATATGGAATTCGAAGCATGGCAGACTAGACAAAGAGGTGGAAGTGACCGTAAATTGATCCATTCATGAAGTGCTATGTTTGCACAGCATGTATACTGAGGAAAGAAACTATTGCGATTTCCACACTGCATAGTTGTGGTGGCCGTGTCAGGAAGGTCTGAATCTGTAAAATGATTACTGTCAGCAATTGTTAAAACAAGCTAACATAGCTAGCTACTCATGATTCTTCATCTCTCTGAAATGTTAAATCTTGCCCGCTGATTATTGTGAGCATTCTGTGATGTACATGTAAGTGTGACTCACCCAGTGTGGCCTTACCGCTTCAATCACTGTCACCATGACAACAGAAGCCGGGTTTGTGGCCTAGCACTTAGACTGGATGATCAGCTGTTCATTCAAATAGAGCACTGCTTACCATATTGGTGCTTTATGTAGTACATAGCTAGCTACGTGGCTGAATGGTAGTACTATAGCTATAACCATATGGAAAGTACAGACATTTTTAATGGAGCTGATTTCATACTTCAACAACAGACAATATGACGCATAACTATGTAGCTATGTCCTACTCCAATACACTTCTGAGTTAGCAGCTATTGTACGGATGTGCTTATTAATAAAGTGTGACATGCATACTGTCTCTTTCACAAGAGTCAAGCTTCCGAACTTGGAACCTGCTATTGCTTCCTGGGATTCAGTCAATGTAGCAATAGTTCATAATTTTTGTTCACCTTATAATAATCTATAGCAGGTATATAGCTAGCTATGTTCACATGCAAAAACTGGCACACTATGGAAACCAATTAGCTATGGCACATTTTGATATGTCAATTAAGCCAAAATTGGCAGAAACAGCACTCCTGTTTTGTATGGTGACTGATGCCAGTGATGTGTCATTCTTAGCACAGCACACGCACACATTGAAGCCAAGTCCTGTTTTGTTTGCTACATGTAGTGTCCTGGTGGTATGCATAGCCTGATTATTTCTAGACCTTCTACACCTTCAGTTCTTAAAGTATGCAGTATAACCGATCAAAAGCTACCAATGTAAAAGGGTTGAGAACAAGGCTAGGCATGCAGCTATAATGCTAGGTATCGTGGGCTAGGAAGGAGATATGAAGCTGGGATTTGCACTATTGTGATCAGCATGAATGGAGCATTCCAATGATGTCCTTGTGCTGTCAGTTGAATGACCCAAAATCAAAAGAAACCTTGGCCGACTGTGATTTTTGACAAAAATATGACCGAGATTAAAAGTAGCTACATCATTTGAAGTAAAAGTTCTTGCTGACCACAATGGCACAATCCCCAGCTTCATATCCCACTCACATACCAATACCTGGTGCAATTCCTCTTCCAAGTCATAATTATTAGCTAGCTAAATGCACTAGTAAATTCAGTAATTTGATTCGATGGAATACATGGCATTGTATCCTGTTACTAGATCGAGTAAAACCATAGCAACAGCAGTCATATCTCACCGTGTATACATTCTTCCTCTCTGGTATTCACACCATGTTGTTGCTAGTACCATTGTATTGCAGAAGGTGCATTGTCAATCAGCAGTATAGCTAATAATATTATGCTCCATTATTGTTTGCAGTCAAGCTGCACAAGTATTAGCATTCTTGCAATTGGTACTGGCGTGAAGTTGCATGGTTACAGCAATGTATCAAGATTTCAAATTCTCTTTCCAACTCATGGCCGGCCAAAGCGTTGATAGCTAGTTTACGTTCTGCATACAGACTGAAACACACAAAAAGGATATCTTAAACTACTACCAAATTATATCTAGTTGTGAGTTTTGCCATTTTAGTCCAACTCAGAGTTGCAAATAATTATGCAGTCTACAGTCCCGGGGTGTACGTCTTTGGTGTACGCCTGGATGCTCCTGATTGCAAACCTAAATACAGTTTTGCATTATGTACTAATCTATGGTTAGAACATTGTACCTGATGAGCCGGCCGGAAGGCCGAAAGAACTGTCGTGCAGTATAATTAATGTTTACCATCACTGAATTACCATCTGGAGATCATCAGCGCCCTCGGTCTATCAGGAAACTACGTGGCTATTCCTTAGGCTAGTGTATCATGGCTTCACAGAGCCCAGACACGGCCATGCTGTTTACACCCACCCACCTCCCCCTGTACCGCCCTTGCTGCTGACGCAGAACCTAACTCTCAAGTATTGTAGCCCTATTACGTCAGAGTCGGATAACCTTCATTGTAATAATAACACACGCTGCACACAAACTGCTACAGACAGATGAGAACACAAAACGACAGAAACTGTACAAAACTCAAGCATTCATGAAGATGTTAGAAGGTGGCAATCCATTTAATGATTTGTGTGAAGCGAAAGTGAGTGATGCGTGTACAAATATTGTGAACGGCACCACCATACGCATGTACACAGTGGATAATGCGTCTGTTCTGTTCTGCAGGCCAGAATGAATATATGGGGCTGCCACTCATCCCACCGAATGTATCGCAAGAGTGACCCAGCTGGAAATTAGCACGTACTGTGACTGGACAGAAGTCTCTCCACATGCAGCTTCCGGACAGATCTGTGGGATATCCTGCTATGTTGACATGGACTCCCATAGGTATCGGTTTCCAGTATCCGATGAGCATTATGACCGGAGATGGACGGTCTACCACAATCAGGGCATAGTCATAGGCTGGAAGGCCATCCATTGCCCACCCTTTCACAGTGATGGCTAATGTCCACTTGTGAAATTTTCCGCAGTCAGGGTCGCAGTCCTTGGCCCTCCATACATCAAGATGGTTGTACCAGCTTTGAGAAGTGTAATTATACACACAATGTCCAGCTGTGAGCACATGCCGCGGACCTATAAATGTTCCCGTGCAACCATTGCTAATGCGAGCAATTGCCGACCAGGGGAAAGTTTCTTTTGGATTAATAACCAGCTCTCTTTCATCAGGTGGGAATACACTTCTTTTCATGGTAGGAGATCCCACGTCTTCAGGTGAATCACCAGCGCCAACTGTCCCCTGGCTTGGTGATCCATTGCATGCTAGGTATTTCAAGTATAGAGGGATATCGTTCGTTCTTTCACACCCTCTTCTGTTGACGTACAGAATTGCACTTTTTTCTAAATCTTCTTGAGAGCATTCAGTGATGCCCGTTCCATCGTCAGTGAAATTGCCCGCACTATTGTCAAATGTAGTCACACTTGACTCCACAACGTCAACACAAGTGCTGTTATCAAAGGAAACCTTTACTCCGCCAAGAGATGGGCATGACTGGTGCTGCATACTCCCACCTCCACCGGTACCTGGCCCACTGCCTGGTCCACTTCTTCCACTCGTTCCACCTGGCCCACCGCCTGGACCATTGCTATTTCGAGGGCACATAGATGCCTGACATTGTAGGAGAGCTGACCTCTTCTCTATCTTCCTCCCAACATCCCTCAGCTGTGATCTTGCTGCAGTTCGAGTATTCTCAAGCACTGTAGCATCATCATGTTGTAGTAGTGACTCATCTGCTGCTCCTCTTTTGACTCTAAGTTTGATGCTGTCATCTCTAGATCCTGCTTGAGTAAGAAGATAGACGCTTATTGCAACCACAGTCAGTATTGGCAAACTAAAGTAAACATTTTTCCAGATTCTTGACCTCATCCTGGAATACTAGGTCTCCTGAATTGACTCAGTGGAAGCTATTCTGTACCACGTGTTCTGTACTGTACTCTGAGGCTGGCTTCAAGAATGTTTTGATATGTAACTATACTGATTCTTCTATGGTCACCATGACAACAGTGTATGTATACACACCTTGCACGAGGCTGGACAATCGAATTCACTACCAATTAGCCCTTTGTCCAAAGAAGCTTAAGGACGGATTTGAATTCCGCCAATTTGTGCGGAACTATGTACAAAAGAAGTGGAAGTATTGAGTTACTGGAGGAAACTAGTGGGATTTCCATATTGGATTTTTCCATGTGTACACGGTGCATGGCAATTTCGGGAGGTCATGTGTGAATGTGGTTGCTATGCAGCAATTAAGCTCAGTTCAATCGATAAGTTATATAACCACTAGCTGCAGCTGCATGCATGCATGGTTGGCTTTGGTGTATATGCAGCACACGTGGGTACATAATATGACTTGAAGGAGATACTGTATATCAATTCCTGATGGTTGCAGCATGCATTCTAGAATGGTGGCTTACTACATGGATCCACCGATTGACATCAGGAAAATGATACTTGCACAAGGTTTGTAGCTTGCACCACCCCTAGTTGGTTTGCACAATTGACCTCCATTGATTTTTAGATACACGGAATTATGTGTATGCATGGCTCCACCCAATATTTGTACCAGTTATACTGGAATTATTATGTGCATGCTACTGATATTTCCTATCATAACGTTATGGGTCTAGGTTTTCACATAGTAATTCTACTCCCTTATCAGAATTGGAAGTATACAGTCAAACCTCCAAACAAAGGGCACTTTGGGAACAATATAAAATTAATTCAAGTCTTTTGTCCTTTGTAGAAAGGTTGTCCTCTTCTCGGAGGTTCAAAATGTATTAGAACCATAGGCAAACCATGCAATTATTTGGGACCTTGAAAAGCGTCCTTTGTAGAGAGGTTTATTATATTGTGTCCCTATCTCGGAGGGTCCACTATCGGAGGTTTTACTGTATATTTGTTGAATACTAACATTCATGGAACATAATGTTGTCATATGCACAGAATTATAATTAGAGGTAGTCATACAAGATACTAGGTACATACATTATTATGCTCTTTTTAATGAGTTCCCTGTATATAGCTGTGATTTAGCGACACATAATTATATATGTATATACTGCATGAAGCGCATTTTTTCTCTAATGGTGTGTTCAGACATATGAATGGCCATGGGTAACTACCTCTAGTGTAAAGCACCAAGACTACATGCATGGCAATGTTTGCACATTGATTTCATTCCACGTCAGTACCATAGCTTCTTTGGACAAAGGATCCACTGGCCCAGCAAGCCATCCAGTAATATAGTACTAAAATTCAAATTTGCGGTTGCATGTCATGCGTGGGCATATGTCTGACACTGTTGGCATGTCAACAGTGTTGTGTAATATTAATTTTAAGGCCACAGTGATCAATAAGTTCAGTTGTGTGTGGTATCTGGATGGTGTGTCATTTCTGAGCAGTGTGACTTTTCATACAACTTTGTACGTGTCGATGCTTTATTATTATAGTTGATACACATTTGGGCTATGCATGTGAACCTCGGTGAATGTACTACCTACGTATCTCTGCCTCACCTAATAAGTTAATATAAAATTGATATCGAAATAATTATACTGGAATGGGATATAAAACATAATCATCAGTATAATTAATATTAATGCTGTAGTGTTTCATTAGCCTAGACAGTACATGACTCGGAGGGGTTCTTGATGCGAAACCACTTCGGATAGTTTGTGAAGAAGAGGCGTATTAGCATTAGTCGAGCTACTAGGGATAACGAACTTCTTTCCCTGCAGACAGAGAGAGATGTTGTGATGTCAGAGTAAAATTAATAAAATCTACAGCATACTCAATGACCTTTCCAGCTCAGTAAGTAAAATTGCTAATGGTTAACTCTTTACCAACCTAAACATGCAGGTCAGTCTTTGCCCTAAAATTATCGGTTTTCAAGTTAAGTTCACATAGCACTGTGCACAGCCATCCTTTATACATTCATGACTCTAACCACGCCGTTAATGAGTATGCGATAAAGATGTTCAGGCACGAGTGATACTAGCCTCGTTCCCAGGCCGTCTGCCAGTCGTCTGCCAGTCGCGTGCGCATCGCATACGTTACCTTTGAACCCTTAGCTTCTGCCAGCTATCTGACAAGGGTTCAAAGGTCACGTATGCGACGCGAGCGCGACTGGCAGACGGCCTGGGAACGAGGCTAGGGTAATACCTCGTTCTAGCAGAAACATCAGCCTTAAACACGGGAATTCGAGGCCATACAAGGTGAGAGCACTGTTTTCAATAGGCACATTTACACTTATATAGACGCTGTCATGCTGTTTGCACCCTTTGACAGGCTCCAACCCAAGGGCTATTCACAGTCAAGCCCAGACATGGCCATGCATGCATGCTGTTTGCACCCTTTGGGTACACCCCCCCCCCCCCCCCCCTCTGCGAAAATCTCAGGACGCATATATGCGTCAATGGTTGGCAATAGGTTAATTTGCACACTTCCAAATCAAGCCCACCAAACCCCCACAGTCAGTGAGACACACCAAGTAGAGACGTGATTACCTCTTCTTGTTGTAAGCTGGCCTTCCGGACATATCGAAGTAGGTAGTTTCCTTGCGGGATATCAAGCTTATCTGTTGGGAAAGGTTCTGCAGGGAAGAATGGGAATTCCTTGATTGGAGACGTCTTAGTCTTAACGTATGGTACAAGCTGCGCATGTTACAAGCGCAATTCCTAGAGTTGTGCAGCTATATACACTGTACCTTATACTGATAAATATGTACACTGCGTCCAGGGATTACCAGTAATAAACCCTATCACTAAGAATCCCAATTAAGGCATTAGCTGACAGCCACAGGAATACATATGGAATGAAGTCACTGAGGACCAGCTATTCAATAAACCAGGAAACATGTAGCATTCTTCTTCATTCAGATCATTACAAGAACTGTGAAGTGTCTCAATTGTATGTTGCTGCCTTGATAATGTAATGGAAAATTAGTAAGAACCCTCTTACTGAGAATTAAGGCGGTAGCTACGTATTAGCTACCAGAATACTTAAGGAATGAAGACGTTCAGGACCACCTCTTCAATAGACCAGGAAATACACAGCATTTTTTCCCTCTATTCAGTGCAATGATAACAGCAGGTCAGTGGCTCATCTTTTTGGCTGCAGCCTATACGTACGTAGCTTACTGATCAACATGTTCGTACCAGTAAACCCCAGTACAGTCAGACCTGGTGGTATCTACTAGTACAATACTAGCTACAGGAAGACTTACGGAATGAATTTGTTCAGGGCCAAGTCTTCAGGAAATGTGTGGCATTTTACCCTATTCAGTGCAATTCCAAGAGCTGTGCAGTGTTTCCATTGCTTAGCTGCCTATAAATTGCCCCATTCTTGGAACCCATCAGCTACTGTCACACCTGGAATTAAAAATTAAAGCGGTAGCTACCTGCATGTGGAAACCTTTGCGCTTTTGCCCTACTTTTGTGATCTAACATTTTGATTTGTAGCAGAGGGCTAGTTTAGCATCAGCTATTACAAACATTGTACCACTGCTGCGTGCTCTCAATCGCTTTGTGAGTTGCCACTGCACTAACTAGACCATTTGCTCGAACTTGTAGTCGTCATTAATTTTGTTCCGTCTGTAATTTCTTTGTGGAATAACTTACCAGATAGTGTCAAATATTTCTGTATTGAAGCTCATATACTGTGACAAATAAAATAAACTACACGACATCACAGGTAGAAGGCCACTGCAATCTGAAGATGTTCTATGGACCACCTTCGCTATTGATACACAAGGCTATGGAACTGTCCATTACCGTTGTGTGGACAGCTCGCTAACTCAGAGTGGGCTTAACTATTACATAACATTGTAGGTACACATTGCTTCCATCGCCGTCACCATGACGACAGCAGGTTTGTGCCTGTGCACTGAGACTAGATGGTCTGTTGTAATAATGAATCCTTTGTCCGAGTGAGTGCTCACTTCCTAGCTGAATTTGGCAATACATTCCAAACGTACGTTTTCTTAGTGTATTCTTTGTGCAAGAATTTCAATAACTACCTCTCTAGTGACAACAATCATGTCTCTGTTTTTCCTATGGTACTGACATGGAATTGAATGTCATGGCAACGTGTTGTCATGGCAACGTGTTGTGTGCAAAAACAGAGGCAAGATTATTACCACTAGAGGTAGTTGTTGAAATTCCTGTGTAAAGAATACAATAAGAAAGTGTACCTTTGGAATGTGTTGCCAAATTCAGCTAGGAAGTGAGCACTCATTTGGACAAAGGACACATTAGCACAAACCTGCTGTCGTCATGGCAATAAAAGCTGTTAATTGGCAATTTGTGGCAATAAGCTGCACATGCATGTAATATGTTGCATGAGAGGACGCATATAAGTGCTAATTAGCTATTCGAGTCTTGTCCCAAGCTTTCACTGTAGCACTGAGTCTTCTTCAGCCATTTTGGATCTTAAGAACTGGTCATTCACGCACACTTCCTATTCAAGGAATGGCATTTGAAATTAACATTATGAGGCACATAAATCCTTCCTATGGAGATATAGGCCCACACACTTAATAACGTGCGACTACAGTATATACGACAACAGAGTAATGATAAAAACTGAACAGGACATGCAGAAATAGTTGGCAGCTGTTTTTAGGGAGCTGAAGAACAGCATGCAAGCTGGATCACTAAAAGGACTTCTCAACTAATCTTGCAGACAAGATTACTGACAATCCAAAGAGTACTGGCCGATTACTGTGCAGTAACGAATTACGGCCAGAATATTTGGGTTACTCCAGTTTCGTTCCACGTCACTGAACACAGCGACCATCACAACCAGGGGGGGGAGTTATAGCACGCATACCTTGAGTCCTACACTATTCAACTTACCAGGTATGAAAAGATACCAGTGCAGAAGTTACAGATGATCATGAACAGCATCCACCGTTCAGCAAAGAGTGCTTCCTGAAGGTTGAAATAAAGAACCGTAAATTATCACGTAAAGATGCTTTGGTATGTATCTGCGTCATTGATTTTCACTGTTGAACACATTTGGCCATACTGATATATTGCGCCTCATGTGTTGCTGTACATGTTAGTAGGCTGAAGGCATGTTGGGTCAGCAACAAGGGGATCCCTGTCTTTAAAACTTGACACATACGTACATAGTAATGAAGCAAGTGGTCAATGGTGAAATTAGAATCTCAGGAATGCATAAATCTAAAACAACACTTCCACATACAAATGCGACAGTTGTGTGTATGTGATTATTCCAGTCACAGGAAGATCGGTTTTCTCTTACAGTTAAGAGCACTTACACTGTAGCTGTCTGTTGTCATAGCCAAACCTAAACCACAGGAAGGAAAGAATTGATTAACGGTTATCAGAAAGAGAGTCCGACTAGCATAACCATCTTCTGCCGATTAGCAGTCTGCAAAGTTATATGCATGATTAAGTAGTTGGTCTCTGTCTGAGTGTCATTGTGACAGTCGGTTATTGTTTTTCTGTACTTCAAAGATGGCCGAAAAGCTTGCATTTTGTTAGCAACAGCTTGACAACAGTATGCATACGTACATGAAAAAGCCTCCCAGACAAACAGGAAGTTGTCCAGTCCCAGGAAGAAGGTAAACAGGACGAACATGGAGTGGTTGTTGTAGCCGACGCAACTGGTCAGCCACATGCAGTGGTGATCAAATCCATTGCAGCAGCCTTCACACAGCTTGCAGTGCTTGGCTCTGTTGGGAATCACAATCTGGAGTGGGGGGAGGAGAGGCTCATAGCTCTAGCTTTGGCTGCATACTCTACAGTATACAGCATGCGACATCAGTTGGGGAGGGGCAGGAGACACCTAGAGGCTAAGTTGAAGAGTAACAGATTACAAATGCTGCGACTGAAATAAAAAGTGTACAAGCAGCTTTGCGAATTTGCCCGCTACTGCCTCCTCATTTGCCTATGTGAGCAGTCCAGTGCTTCCAGATTGTGTCCTAGTCAACTACTGCTGCTCGCCGATTGCGTCTGCTTCTGCTACTGCTCTCCGATTGTGTCCACTTGCAGCCCCAGCCGTTCTGGAAGGTTCCAACCTGCCCAACACTCTCGATAGTCCTGCCCCCACTTCCATTATACACATACAGACAGACACACATGAAAATCTTAATGTATTGATACAAATTATCTGAGCTTAATGTATTGATACAAATTATTCAGTAGGCAGAAGCAAATTTAAAGCATTTGCCCAGCCTCTCTGTTTAATGCAACAAAACCTAGAGACTCGGAATGAGACTTGGGGATCATACATGAGAATGACACTAGCTCTCATACATGAGAATGACACTAGCTCTCAACACTCACCTCACACGCTGTGCAGAAGTGAAGGTTCCCTTGGTTCCCCTGCCTGGCCACATCAATGATTGTCTACATGCAAAGTAGAAAGTAGTCAGAGAATTACGCTACACACCAGGTGACTTACCACAAAATTGATGCTGAGATTTGGAATAATTTCCAACATGCGCTTGTGGAATGATTAGTTTTCTTCCAAAGAGCACTGGCTTCTTAGTACTTAAGTTTCTGAAAAACGGTGCAGGGTCGCTTATGGATCTTCCAGAGCTTCATTTAGGCCTTCTGTAGCTGTGTTTAGGTCCTTTGGAGATGCATTTGTAAAGGAAACCCGAACAAGCTACGGATAAGGTTTTCCGAATCTCGGCATCTATTTTAATGACACCCACTGCAGCTATTGGTGGTAACTGTTGAATGAACAAGTTAGTCTCATTCCAAGGTTTACCACACCCAGTTTGATCACTTTGTCACTTGAACATTGTCATTTCATACCAATGGATTGCCGTCACTGGCAGTCCTGCCCACCCTATCAAACCCTGGATCAGTCATTTTGAATTTTCTGTACAGAAAGAAAGATTACAGCAGGCATAATGCCTAGACAGCCAGCCCCATCTCGTTACAGTATATAAATGTCCATGCAATGTACATGAATCTGACTTTCACAACTCCATCTTGGTGCTGCCATACAGCTCAGTCCAGGGTACTTTACTCAATCAGTTAATTAATTAATTAACTCTTTAGGGCCCAATTTCTCTCTCTAGGTCATTTTCGTGTCCACAGAAGGTAGTTTGCATGCGGTACATAGCCATACGTGCCAGCTGACTACTATTGTCACGCAGGTCAGGTCTGAACAGGCTGGTGCAACTGCGGTCTAAGGTGCATGACATTCAAACTCCATTCATTCGTCACTAAAGTGTAAACTCTCTTCCGGTCTGAGTGCACGGTCTGGTCCAAAGGCTAGACAACATGCGTACACAGTAAAACAGCTCACATGAGAATGTAAAGGAGAGCAATGCAAGCAGAGATGGTTGTTGTGAACCCAATGAGATTGTCCGGCCATAGCCTTGCAGATGGTCAAGGTATCACACAGCATAAGAGAAACAAGTGTAAACAGGTTTACGTAACCATCCTTGATGTACATGTAAGAGCTGGCTGCCATCGAAACTTGACATCCTTTCCATCGGTGATCAAAGGTTTCTATGGCAACTAGGCTGCTACACTCCATGGTGTTAATTAAGTTAATTAAAACTCTTTAGGGGCCAATTTCTTTCTCTAGGTCATTTTCGGTGTATAGAACACTGAAACATGCCCTAATTTCTGTTCCCTGGCGTTGCTGGGCTCGAAACTGCTCACACAGGTAATTTCAGCTGTACTAAGCTTATACATGACTTAACCACGCCTACCAATTAACGAACTTGCAATCAAGTCTCCTGAGAAATGGAAACCTGCTATAGCTGAAAAACGGGTGATGTATGCTGGAAATGGAGGCCCTACAAAGCCATACAGCTACTTTCTGGCCCCATTTTTGCCAAAAACGATGGAAATGGCCCTCCCAGTGCCGACCAAGACCTTTCTATACCGTGGAGCCCAGACACGGCCATGCTGTTTGCACCCTCCGGGTGCACCCACCTCCCCCTGTCCCGCCCTTTCTGCTGTCACAGAACCTATCTCCCAAGGACATTGCCAGAAGTCACATGAAAGTATTATGACGACATTTGGCGCTATTGGCCCTAAAGGGTTTCAAGTATTAGTTGGCTATACAAGTCAGCATTAGTATACGGCTAACTCACTGCAGGCCTCCTCCAGCCCCTTTGAACAATCTACTGTAACTTTGTCTCATTCCCAGGTCGTTTGTAGGAAGAGAAATGTGCGGTACTATTTCAACCCACACCTAAACCATCAGCCAGTACTTGGGCACTAGCAAGAACACAGTGTTTTAGCAATGGGTGTGGATATGAGGAAGGACGATGGTGAAGTAGCAGACGGAAGTGTGGATCAATCCGGAGATGAGGGCCCCGAAGAGGGCGGGGTTGGGCCACTTGGAGTCATGTGGCAGACGGTGCGGGGAGAACGGCCAAAAGAACCCAACTAAGCGGGGGTCATTGAAGAGAGGGGGAGAGAGAGGGACGGAGTGGGAGTAAAGAGAGAGGGTGCAGGAGAGAGGAAGGAGTGGGATGGAGGGAGGGGGAGGGGGAGGGAGGGAGGGGGAGGGGGAGGGAGGGAGGGAGGGAGGGAGGGAGGGGAGGGGGGAGGGAGGGAGGGGGGAGTAGGGGAGGAGAGGGAGTGGGGCAGGAGAGGGAGTGGGAGAGAGTGAAGGGGGTATGTGATCAGAGGCTGGTCTCCCATGGCCCAAGGGAGCAACAGAACCTGGGACTTCTGGTCCACAGTCCAAGGTTTTAACCCCTTGGCCACAAGACAATCACACAGTCTAAGGGTTTAACCCCTTGGCCACAAGACACTCATACTGTCTAAAGTTTTAACTCCTTGACCACAAGAGACTCACACAGTCTAAGGTTTTAACCCCTTGGCCACAAGACACTAAAGTTTTAACCCCTTAGCCACAAGACACTCAAAGTCCTACAAAGTATGCACACCTACTACAATGATGATGGCTAGCGCTGCCCCCACAATGAAAGACAGGTGGGAGAAGGCGAGCATGGCCAGCAGCAGGGAGGTTCCTGGTGACAAGAAGAACAGCAGCCACCAGAGCCGGGGTATCAGCCAGCTAGACCCCGCAGACCACGCCTTCAGCTTCTTTGCTAGGGTTGCATGTCTGGGTGGGGCATGAGAGGCAGAGGAATTGCTGTCAACAACTAGTGCCTGGCCTGACATATATGAGACTATTAGCCTCGTTCCCAGGCCCCATCTGATTTTCGTATGGGGCCTGGGAATGAGGCTATGAGACTATGAGGTAGTGAGTGAAGGAAGGAGTGTAGTATATATGTTCGGTTAGCACCTGATTTCCTCTAGTGGACAATTATCTCACCTATTTAGTTGTATACGCACCTGTTTAGTTGTATATGGTTGATCTCTCACCTGTTGAGTTGTATACCATTGATCTCTATTCAGTTTTAGGTTGTACTCTAGCACCTTATTAGGTCTATTGCTGAGATCATTCTCCTTTTCTTGCATATAGGACGCTGTACCAATTGTTACCAGTTACGCGGCTATGATCTGAGCAAGAGTAAACACATTTCATATCTCTGCCTGTGCCATGTTATAGTCTGACGTGTAAAACACCAGTCATGTACGTATGGCTCTACGTATGTGTATGTATCCATACGTTCTATAATCGGAGTAAGGGAGGGGAGAGGGAGAGGGAGAGGGAAGGGAGGAAGGCGGTGGGGAGGGAGGGAGGAAGAGATGTAGGGAAGGGGGGGGGGGGGGGGGGGGACAGACGGCAGGACAGAGGGAGGGAGGGAGGGTACTTGGGAGGGAGGAATGAGGGTGGGATGGAGGGGGAAGAGAGGGAGAAAGAGACAGAGGGAGGGAGGAAGGATGGAGGGAGGAGGGAGAGAGGGAGGGATGGAGGAGAGAGAGAGGGAGGCAGGAAGGAAGAAGGAGAAAAGAGAATTTAAATTTTCTCTATGTTACCTCGGCGTCTTCCCCATATTGCAGTGATCCAGTGGGAAGTATCCATTCTTATCCCTACAATCCAGCAGATTCTCTTTTGTGCTACTGACCAGCATCCACGCCATCACCCTGAGGTGAAGAGGGTAATGATCATTGAGATGTGAGGGTGTACCAGAGTTTCTCCTTGCCAGTACATGTAAGTTTCACAATGGTGTGCTTTTCTTTGATATGAACTACCCTTGAGGGTTTACTACGATGGAGGCTAACGAGGGCCTGGAGAAGGCAGAGCCTATTGAACCAGGTCCCCCCCCCCCCCCCCCCCCCCCCCCATGGACCAACGGATTTACATCCCCTCCGAAGGATGCTGTGTGAAATATTTCTGGTGAAACGCCTTCAAGAACATAACTACTCAATTACTGAGTTCCTGGGAGAAAGAAAATCTCCTCTGGCAATGGTGGGACTAGAACCAGCAACCTTTCGATCAGCAGTCAAACACTGTAACCACCCGGCTGTTCTGTAGCTAGTACTTGAAGTAACAAAGTGCGGGACGTTCACGGGGGAAAGAATTGCCACCACAGACAGGTTTCCATCGACTTTGCCAGAATGTCGGCAGCACCAATGGTGGGGGTTGTTTTGGACGCCCCGCTAGTTCCTTCCTTTGTACAGTTGCTGATAAGCACACCATCCTATACCCCGTAGAGTACCCCCCCCCCCCCCCCCCCCCCCCCCCCCCAATCCAACTAGTATAATTTTTATGCATACGGATGCAAACTCACAGATGCAGACATGCACACACAAACTCAGCTGCATGACCACACTGGCATTGCACTGTACAGAAAAGGCATTTGGAAATGCACCGCACACATGCTAACACAAACTAAATTTCATTACTGGCTGCAGTTGGACATATGCAGGTTAGAACTGCAATCAGTGTGTGAGTGTACGGTACATGAACCTCAGGAAGAGTGCAGATGTTGGATGTTTGATTTATACTGCATTTCTATGGTACTACGATTTTTTTTGCGGAGAATTTTTCAAGTAACAAGGATGGTCGACAGCAGCAATCTATATCTCCATTCTACAAACAAGCTTAGAATATCAGTACCAGAATTAGGATGATACATCAAAAGGAAGTAGAATAGTACCAGAATGAAACATATCCCACCATCAAATGATCATTATTTTACTGACCAATGCCGCACTACCAGAACCGTTACTCCCGACTCACGCGCTTCCTAGCACAGCTGCTATGTGAAGCGGTGTTGATCCGTGGTTGTTGGCAGTACCAGCACCGGCACGCTGAAAGGGAGGGACGAGGTCGCGAATCAAAACAATCAAATACACTAAAACTGTGGTTATAGAAGTGTACACAGATGACAGAACATACATTGTATTTCAGGAGATATCGAACGGTTTCCAAGTTACGGTTTGTGACAGCTGCATGAAGAGGAGTGTTGCCGCTGCAGAGAAACCAACATACAGCTGACAATGATGTCATCATGCACTCAGGGGAACATACACACTGGAGCAATGGGTTGAAACAGTATAGGTTTGCAACTACAGCAAGTCCTTGTTTCAAGATTATATCACAATAGTGCAATTCTGAATATTGCCCACCTCCTCTCCACACACACTCTGCAACTCACTCATTATCCATACACTGGAGTCCAAGACCACGTGTCACAGAGAGATAGTGCACAATATGCCTGGACATAGAGAGTCACGGAGAGATAGTGCACAATATGCCTGGACATAGAGAGTCACAGAGAGATAGTGCACAATATGCCTGGACACACACATGCACACGTACATACATACAAAGAGTGAAAAACAAGTACTATTTCAATCCAGATACGGTACGTACATGTCTTTAAACTTGATGCTGAAATTCGAAAGTTTTATCCAACATGGATTTGTGGTGCAGCTTTGCCACAAACTGGAAGGTTCTTAAAATTGGAAGGCTTCTTCAGAGAATCAGAAGTTTTCTTCTGAAGATGTATATGGCTTCTTCCGAAGAGCGCTGGCTTTATCGTTTCCGAAAAATGGTGCAGCGATCTTCCATCTAGAAATTCGTTAGGCCTTCCGTAGCTGTGTTTAGGTCTTCCAGAGATGCGTTTGTAACGGAAACCCGGATCAGCAACGGTAAGGCTTCCGAATCTCGGCATCAATTATGTAGATGCATACATGTACCATACTGGTAGATAGAGTGGAAAAGGTTAGCCTCATTCCCAGGTGCTACCGAGCACCTGGGAATGAGGCTAGGAATGCGGATCGCTTCCAGTATCACGCGCGGGGATACTGGAAGCGACCCGCGATGGGATTGGTTTTGGTCTTGGGCCAAGACTTGTGGAGTACATGCATAACAACAAGTAAAAAAACATCCTTGCTAGTGATGACAGGACTAGCATATAGTGTACATGCAACCTGGAGAACCCACATCTACACGCACTAACATCGCCTCGTTCCTAAGGCCCATGGCTCAAATGTCCCTAAAACTGTCATTGTAATACTGTAACACCTTCAAAGGTCCCACAATGGGAACTCTCAATATCAAGGACTTGATCTGCACTGCAAATCAGGCAAGGCCATACCTATGTGCAGCTGGTTGCATTGGAGAGCATCACAAGGCAACAAATTGGTTGCTAAGTGAGAAGGGAATTTGATCATGAAGGATACCCTATGGGAACATGTCGGTGTAACTGTAATGGTGTTGCTGCACTAAGCTTACACAGCTCCAACTTGAGCGGCGTAGTGGATGGCTCCCTTGCCGCTGTTGTCCACAGCCCGCACGTTGGCTCCACCTTCCACGAAGGCATGGACAGCGAACAGACTCCCACTCTAGAGCGATAGCAAGAGGAAATGATGACATCGTGACACATCACATTCTGCCAGCATGATGTTACCACGGGATACGAGGAAGATGTACTGATCATGAACCAGCTTTTGGTTCACCACAAACTACATCATAAACGTCGTATTGATGCTGTCTTGTGAACGCTCTGGCTTCTGCACTCGGACACACATTACAAGAAAGGGCTTTGAGATCCTTCATTGGGCGTCGCCCCTCACATGTCTACCTCTGTCTGCCGGACACACCCCCGCAATTCCTCTATCATGACAATCACTGTGCTAGGTAGTATTCAACTATCATGCTAGCACTTACTCACATTTCTGTACGGCATGGCAAGATAAAAATGCTATGCACCCAACCAATTTATCTGGAAGTCCCAAGCTGGCTCCTGTCCCTGTACAATCCATGGGCACGTTACCTGGCAGGCAATGAGGAAGGCGCTTTCTCCATTCTTCCAGCGCGCTTCCAGATTTGCTCCACACCTAATCAGCAGCTGTATGAGCCCGCTGTGACCCCTCCTGGCAGCTTCATGCAAGGGTGTAAACCCACTCTGAAGGTTCACCGAATCCAGACACGATGGGTCCTCCTTGATGATGGCCTCCACCGCATCAAGATCCAGATTGGGGCTGTATACCGCCTCGTGGATGGAAGGGTGCGTAGCAAGTGGTTGCGGTGGTCCAAGGCTCACCATGCTTACGAGATCAGCAGGCTAGCTAGGCGGCTAGTCTCGGAACCAGACCCTTCGTGCACGAAGGGTCTGGTTCCGAGACTACTAGGCGGCTAGAATTTCGCCCCACCCATATGTGACGTCAGATGAGAGTGAAGCCACACCCACCAACTGTTGCGCTAGTCTCGTTCCCAGACCATTTTTCGCACGGGAACGAGACTAGCATGCTCCCGGCCGCGCGCAGTGCATGGGGTTCAGTAGTAGTCTCTGGCGAAGCCAGCCCGAGCGCGTAGAGTGGGAGTCTGTTCGCTGTCCATGCCTTCGTGGAAGGCTTCGCCAGACTAGGGGTTCAGTTCAGTTCAGTTCAGTTCAGGTCAGGTCAGTTCAGTTCAGTTATTACGGCCACGTTGCAGCAATTATAACTGGATTGATAATTCAGACGAGCAGATCCGTCCAAGGTACTAGCTTGCAGCTGTCAAACAGCCATGGATCGTTGCCTAAGGAATAGTGTTTGTCTGTTAATAACACTATGCCTGAGCTATGTTGGGAGACTAGGCGCCCGGCGCGCCAACCTCGACAATGTAGACCATCTGGAGCCTATAGTTCGAGTGAGCCCTGCTGCTGACGTAGATGTAGACATGTTTGGGTTTGCCACCGTCCTCCATCAGACAGAAACTCCGCTGGTGTCGGATGACTTGAATGCAGCTGCTCGGAAGACTAGGTGAGAAACAGCTGAAAGGTATAGTACTATGAACTCAATTGCACATCCAGCATTTGCAATCTCTGCATGTTGGAATGGTGGGCTGACTGACATTGTGCAGAGGACCTTGACGGTGCCCATGTAGTTATTCCGTTGTGGTTGTAATAGTTTAGCAAGATTGCTATAATTATGTTTTGGCCTAGCTACATATAGCTAGTGCACATCAAGTTTATGATAGTGCATGTGTATAATAGCTAATAGATGTAATTACTGTACATGTACTGCTACGTAATAGTGCTGTGATTGCTATACCTACAGTAAAAAAGTTGTGACATCTATATAACAGCAAAATCAGCAGTGTATAAGTGTGTTCATGTCACTCACGTTTAATAGCTGCGAAGCATGGAACCAAGAGTTACAGGTCTTAGTCTCGGATAAGTTCTGAGGTGCTGCCCACACAGATTTGTGCAAGAGTTGTTATTGCATAGTGACTTTCTTGGCAAAGACTTTGTTTCACCCTATTGCGCTAGCTATAGAGGTGAGCATTCTATCACTTCAAGTGGTACTAGTGACGAAGAGTATACATAGCCTTGTTCCCAGGCCTCCACACCCAGCTTTTGCAGTACTGCAAGTGACAGAAGCTGGGTGTGGAGGCTTGGGGAACAAGGATAGAGTATACACCCATCAAACATCTGAATCCCCGTCGGGCTACCATGCATGTGCACCTGCCCCATGAAAGCTGATTGCGTGTGATATATAGTTTACAGCTAGCCTCGTTCCCAGGCTCCCCCCTGTGTGCGTGGTGGAGAAAAATACGGAAGGGGAGAGTCTGGTACGCTTTCGCACGTGATTCCACTGCACTGACGGTGTCGACGTCATATGAAAAATCAGCAGTGTAAGTGTTTACGTCACTCACGTTTAGTAGCTGTGAAGCATGGAACCAAGAGTTACAGGTCTTAGTCTGTAGAAGCGTAAAGAAACACCACGCTGTGCAGATAATGGTGCTCATCAATCCTCGGGGACAGGTTCTCGTCACCGGACAGTCTGGAATGAGTAAGTTACCTTATACTGAACTACCCACGGGTACAGGTAATTAACTTTCTCTGCAGTCGTCTCCATCGGTATAATCTTCTCTATGTCGATCTATCGCTGCCACAGAAGTCGGCATGCTCCAGTTGTCACGTAACAGTAACCCCCTCCCAATGATACGGATAGCCACCGGGCTAGTACTGAATAATAGGCCCTGCTGGATATTTCATTGCAGGATTGTCATCGGTGCACCCAATGGAACCTTTCCCGGTGGGTTGCCATTGACCGATCCTGGACGGATGGCCGAGAGGCAGACAGGACTGGTGTACTCTTGCCCTGTGCTGCCAGGGGAGTGTGAAGGGATCCAAGGAAACACGAGCACCTACATGAGCAACCCTGATAATGACATGTCTGCAGATGCTCTAGGACCCATTGACATTGAGGGGAGGCTGTTCGATCAAGCCCGTAAGAGACATGTTCACAATCAATGATGGCACATGACATGAGATTTCACAAAGATTTTGATCTTTCCCCTTCCTTCCCTCATCCCACCCACCCACACACACATCCGCACAGCCAATGCTAGGGTTTTAGATAATTTTTTCTCTGGAGCTCGATTGCAATTTGAGATCAAAACGGGACAGTTGATGGGAGCAACACTCTTCAGCGACGGAGACAACTTTATTGTATGTTACTTGCCAGTAATGTTTTAGCCTCGTTCTCAGGCCATCTCTCGTTTCGTTTTTAGTCGCATACATGACCTTTGAACCCCCATCAGATAAGCGGCTTATCTGGCAGGGGTTCAAAGGTCACGTATGCGACTAAAAACGAAGCAAGAGACGGCCTGGGAACGAGGCTACAATTCTATATACTTCTACAACAGCTTTCAAGCCTGGCCTGTAATCAAGGGCGGCGGCACAGGGGGGGGGGGGGGGGGGGGGGGGCATTAGGGGGGCATCGCCCCCCCTAACTCCTAGCAGCTAGCTACCATTAAACAGCCAATGGCTGCCCTATACTTAGTACTAGGCTGATTCGGCTAACCTTGTGTACGTACGATGTACGCGAATCGAGTTGCTGATCTGGCGCAAGTCCAGCTATCGACGTAGCTAGCGGCTGGCTAGCTAAAACCGAACGGCTTGGAAACGAGACCGCAATCTAGTGTTATACCCGTGTACATACGTAATACGTTCGTGAGCGAAATTTGAGCAAGAAATAAGCACGGCAGCCCCGGGACCTGCAATCCTCATACATCTGGAACTTGCAGTGCAAATGCACGAAGGTGCCACAAGAGCCCATCCTGACAGCTGAAAAATGAAGGTGAAAATTTTTTCCACGCTTCGCGTGGACTAATATGGTCTACACTACGCACCTCTATACACTGCCTCCGGCAGCGTGTAATATATCTTGCCCCCCCAATTGTAAATACGTGCCGCCGCCCCCTGGTAATATGTGCATCAACCTGCTGCATGTTGAGGCTTGATTAATGGTTATGATCGACTTAACCATCTCAGTACATCACCCCATGTAGGCCTGTGCCCCACGATGGACTGCAACACGCTTTACAAGTACAGATGCTCAGCCGAGAGGAGCATGCTATGCCTCTGGAAGAGGACTTAACAATTTTCAGTTTCTACAACCTTGTGAATGTGAGCACATGCACCCATACGTAGTATACTGCATGGGTTGAATGCTAAGAATGCTAGCCACAAGTACTTCGATAGCCTCATTCCCAGGCTGTCTCCCACTCAAGTTTTAGCCACATACATGACTGCTTTTCTGACGGGGGTTCAAAGGTCACGTATGCAGCTAATAACAGAGTAGGAGATGGCCTGGGAACGAGGCTCATACCTCCTCATATCTCGACTCTCCTCATTTCCTCTAGCTGAATTCGAAACAGCATCATCTTCAAACACGATGGGCCCAGGGTACTGTATGGCAGGTATCTCGGCAACCAGAGTGGTAAGGCCATTTCTGTTTGTAATTATATAGCCACCTTGATCCCCGGGTCACCACTCAGCTTTTTGCTGCTTAAGGTTACGGAAGTGTATGCTGAATTTTTCTAGCCAAAAATCTCTAGTACGAAGAGTGTGAGCAACTTGATTCTGGCGGTGGAGGTGCGCTGTCACTAGGTGCAGGGCATGATCGAAGCTTTTATGGATACGCCATATAGCCGTGCAAAATGAGCAGTTCAGTTCACTAAAACACGGTATTTACCGCTTTTCTCGAGCAAGACAGCAGATAAATTCGCCAAGGATTATGCTATCAGAAAAAGCTTCTGTCTTGCCCTTTATACGCCCTTGATGACTGTTGACCAGGTCCAATTCGAGTTCACGATTTTATTATTGGCTAGAATATTCAGCATGCACTTTCAATACACTTTGTGTAATCATCCCAACAAACTGGATAGGAAACGCCAAAGCCATTACTGTCACGAAAGATTTCGCCGGTCACACATCGCCGTGCCTCGACCACAGAAAAAACGCCAAACGCTTAGACAGCTCTCGGGGAATATGACCAACAATCAATTCACCTCTCTTCACGCTCACAGCGAAATAGTCACGGTCCTCAAGGGCTAGACAAAGCGCTTTGATCGATCACCGACCGTTCGAATACTAGCCGCGGCTACTAAACAAGGGCGGCGTTTATTTCATTCAGCCCTTCTGGAGGTGCAGCTATTATTCGAGGGCGGCCACTAATCGAGTGTGGCGTTAGATCGTGGAAATACGGTATGCGATTATAGGCTGTAGTTAATTGTTTTGAGATTACATTCACAAGGAGAGAGGGCTTGGGAATGAGGCTGGATTATAATGTTACTTTTAAAGTTGGCGCAAGGGAGGCAAGTCGGAGGATTGTATTCATCACTATAGACCAGTAACTCATTAGGAGGTTTCTTCTCAGTCATGTACTGAAACAGGGTCACTTCCCATGGTTGAATTACTTATTGTTTTATTCTCTTCTAGGGAAGTCTTTTTGCAGTTGCTGCTCCAGGTTATGGTGTTCTCCGAGGTACGGAAATAGAGTAATGTTATGCATGACCATGTATTACCCTCCTTCCCTCCCCCCCTCCCCCCTCCCTCCCTCCCTCCCTCCCTCCCTCCCTCCCTCCCTCCCTCCCTCCCTCCCTCCCCCCTCCCTCCCTCCCTCCCTCCCTCCCTCCCTCCCTCCCTTTTTATTATTTATTTTTTAAATTTTTTAAATTTTTTATAAACATCTCCTTTTTGCATGTGAGGGGTACATACAAGGAGGCTTAGAGGTCAGCCATTGTCAAACATGCTGAGCTATTGCATGGCACAAATAATGTAGGCTGTCTCTAAGGGCTAGGATGAAAGTGTAGAAATAATGTTATATACAATGTAAAAGGTGGGTTTGATATAATATAAAATGTGCTTGTGTCGAAGAGTTTCTGGTTGTCCAAATCCTGTGTGACCCGAGGATGGCCTTTCTACTGACATCCTGCAGAAAGTTGTGTCTGATTTTCTGACTGCAGCTCTTGAGAATGGGAAACAGGCGTTTAAAGCCCTCAATGTTCAGAAAGCCTCGACTACCGACTTCGAGGGTTACAGTGCTCGTGTCAAAACCATTCCTCCTTCCTGCCTCAACGAGATCTTCGTACTTGTTCACTTTTCGTCTGTGTCTCCCTCCCTCCCTCCCTCCCTCCCTCCCTCCCTCCCTCCCTCCCTCCCACTCACCCTCCACCCTCCCTCCCTCCCTCCCTCCCTCCCTCCCTCCCTCCCACCCTCCCTCCCTCCCTCCCTCCCTCCCTCCGCCTCCCCTCCTCCCTCCCTCCTTCCCTCCCTCCCTCCCACCCTCCCTCCCTCCCACCACCGTCCCCCTCCCTCCCTCCCTCCCCCCTCCCTCCCTCCCCTCCCTCCCTCCCTCCCTCCCTCCCTCCCTCCCTCCCTCCCTCCCTCCAATCCCTCCCTCCCTCCCTCTCTCTTCTCTCTGGTGGGAAACCCTCTTCATCATCTTCAGGTGCAGTTTACTATGGTGAGGGCAATGATGCTATTCGCCAGGGTCGTGGTCAGACACAACAGCCGGATGCTCAAGGGGACCTTGTTGATATTACAGATCAGTATCAAGGTTGGCAGTGTGCATGTGTGTGCTAGTTAATAGATGTGTAGCACAATTTTGAGTAATACAGTATGCGTCTTTAAAACAGATGCCAAACTTCGGTAACATTTCCGTCGCTGTTTCCGAATTCCAGAAAAACTGAAACGCAGAAGTGCATAAATGCAAATGTGGAAGAGCCTTCCGCTTTGCAGTGGAGATGTGCCGCAGTGCATTTCGGAAAGGCTTTCCGAAGTTCGGCATCAAGTTTAAAGATGTTAACTTTGCCATTAATTCTATTTAAAAGCACTCTTGAGTGGGCTCGATCTGCACTCCAGCAAAGCTTGTTACATCGACAGCAACTGCCTGCAGCTGGCCAAGTGGCTGGCTGGATTTCAAATTGCCAGTTCAATTCCCTGGATCTATATTAGGCTAGGTCCCATTAGGGTATACGTTGCTCCCTAGGTGACAGAGTGGTTTGGGGGTGAGTTTTGTTAACTTGCTGGTATTGACTGCAGGGTTCCAGACCACCACCGGGTTTATCTCACAGGCCCGGAGTCCTTCTCAGACACCAGGTAATCCCACCCCAACACACACACACTTCTAGGTTAGGTTTTGAGCAAAGACAACCAGCTAATTAAGTCCTATAGCGTTCTGGGAATCTTATTGTTAGCCTCAGAGTGATGGCTGGGGGCCTGGGATGCTAGGCTACAGTGATTGCACTTCCGTTTGAACATTTGCGGATTCTGTGACCACGGTAAAAGTTAGTGGCAAGACTTTCTGTGGGTGTAGCTTCACGGAAACGACGCGGCCCGGAACATGCTGGAGTCCGGAAGTTGCAGACACTTTGCATGAGCGTCATACGTACCTGCAGAACAGTTTCCACAAAAATCTACGGAATACGCAAATTTTCGAATGGAAGTGCAATCCGCCGTATTACTAGTACAGCATCCCTTTAGTAGTGATATGTATGTATGTACGAGTTTAGATTTCATGGAGTAAATACTCACACCATCAATTCTGTACACACACTATCGCATCTGCCCGCATGCAAAGTTGGAGCTGACAACGCATGCAAAACGACGAGGAGGAATTGAGTGTGAGAGTGTACGTAACGTGTTGAGTGCACCAGCTTGGTGGGGAAGAATTGTAGTGTAGGTGAGAATGGTGCCACCAGTAAACTAAATTAGATTTTAGTTGGATTTTAAGTTTGCCCTTCTTTGCTGACTAAGTTATCTTTCCGTATGTCTTCCTGCAGACCACATTGCTACCGTTCCTCGCTACAATGGAACAACTTACACGGGAAGGGTGAGTTGGCATGGGTAGAGGAAGGGCAGGAATGATATAACCAAATCAAATCCAGTTGTGAAAGTAATTCACCCACTGCATCCAGGGGCTGTAATCACCTCCTGATGACTGAGTATGATGAAAATTGCCTGTGCTTCACAGGGTTTTTGACTCCTTCATGGCCTCTGATGAAGTGTTTTCCATCACATTAATTAATGCGCCCCTGTGCATAATTATATTAAATACATATATCCGGGGCATAATTCTGGTTCCCAGACCTTCCCAACCAGAATAGGGCTGGGGTAAGAATGCAAGAAAAGCGATGAACTTGACCTCATACCGGGATTCCTGCCTTCAATGTTGATAAGAAAGAATGCTGCATTTGCCAACCAGATTTCAAATTCAATGAAGTGTAGTTTGCCTAACAACTGAAACAGCAAAATTAGTTCTTCAAGGGGGAAGGGGCTATGGCAAAGACATCAAGCACAGCACAAAGTAAGACACGGACTACACTAATGTTCATGTTCTTCTCATACAGGTGAACATCAACGATACAACACGCCCACTCATAGCTGGTCAAGAACCAACATTTTTGAACATCACAGCAGAAGGACAGCAGGTAAGGGTATATAGCTCTCCCTCCCTCCCTGCTTCCCCTTCCCTCCCTGTCTCCCTCCCTCCTCCCTCATCCCTCCGTCCCTCCCTCCGTCCCTCCCTCCCTCCCTCCCTCCCTCCCTCCCTCCCTCCCTCCCTCCCTCCCTCCCTCCCTCCCTCCCTGCTTCCCCTTCCCTCCCTGTCTCCCTCCCCCCTCCCTCATCCCTCCGTCCCTCCCTCCCTCCCGTCCGTCCCTCCCTCCCTCCCTCCCTCCCTCCCTCCCTCCCTCCCTCCCTCCTCCCTCCCTCCCTGCTTCCCTTCCCTCCCTGTCTCCCTTCCCTCCTCCCTCATCCCTCCGTCCCTCCCTCCGTCCCTCCTCCCTCCCTCCTCCCTCCCTCCCTCCCTCCCTCCCTCCCTCCCTCCCTCCCTCCCTCCCTCCCTCCCTCCCTGCTTCCCCTTCCCTCCCTGTCTCCCTCCCCCCTCCCTCATCCCTCCGTCCCTCCCTCCCTCCCTCCGTCCCTCCCTCCTCCCTCCCTCCCTCCCTCCCTCCCTCCCTCCCTCCCTCCCTCCTCCCTCCCTCCCTCCCTCCCTCCCTGCTTCCCTTCCCTCCCTGTCTCCCTTCCCTCCTCCCTCATCCCTCCGTCCCTCCCTCCGTCCCTCCCTCCCTCCCTCCCTCCCTCCCTCCCTCCCTCCCTCCCTCCCTCCCTCCCTCCCTCCCTCCCTCCCTCCCTCCCTCCTTCCCTCCCCTCACTCCTTCCCTCCCTTCCTACGTACCCCCCTCCTTCCCTCCCTCAATCATTCCTACCTCATCTTTAATTGATCGTACACATGCACACACCCATTCATAGATGGGTGAATTCTTTGGCTACTCTGTTGCAGGCAGCTGACTTGAATGGAGATGGGTAAGCTTTGATAGATCCTGTTGGTATGCGCAGTGTATTGATAAAACTAATTTTTCATCGTAATTGGTGCATCGAAAGTCATTGATCTCTTGTCTTATAGTTTGTCCTCTTTTTGTCTTGTAATTACCACTTGTAAATACATATCTGTACACTATGCTAACCAATGGCAGTTGCATGAACCATGCATATGCATGGTAGCCACGGATTTCAACTATGCTCTTGCCAAGCTTACCATTCTCTGAAGGTCTTTGGTTTGAACCCTTTCTGTGGATTCATTTCCAGCTCTCCCATCGACACTATGTACTGTGGATTCATTTCCAGCTCTCCCATCACACTATGTATTGTGGATTCATTTCCAGCTCTCCCGTCACACTATGTATTGTGGATTCATTTTCCAGCTCTCCCATCACACTATGTATTGTGGATTCATTTCCAGCTCTCTCATCACACTATGTATTGTGGATTCATTTCCAGCTCTCCCATCACACTATGTATTGTGGATTCATTTCCAGCTCTCCCATCACACTATGTATTTGTGGATTCATTTCCAGCTCTCTCATCACACTATGTATTGTGGATTCATTTCCAGCTCTCCCATCACACTATGTACTGTGGATTCATTTCCAGCTCTCCCGTCACACTATGTATTGTGGATTCATTTCCAGCTCTCCCGTCACACTATGTATTGTGGATTCATTTCAGCTCTCCCATCACACTATGTATTTGTGGATTCATTTCCAGCTCTCCCATCACACTATGTATTGTGGATTCATTTCCAGCTCTCTCATCACACTATGTATTGTGGATTCATTTCCAGCTCTCCCATCACACTATGTACTGTGGATTCATTTCCAGCTCTCCTCGTCACACTATGTATTGTGGATTCATTTCCAGCTCTCCCGTCACACTATGTACTGTGGATTCATTTCCAGCTCTCCCGTCACACTATGTACTGTGGATTCATTTCCAGCTCTCCCATCACACTATGTACTGTGGATTCATTTCCAGCTCTCCCATCACACTATGTATTGTGGATTCATTTCCAGCTCTCCCATCACACTATGTACTGTGGATTCATTTCCAGCTCTCCCGTCACACTATGTATTGTGGATTCATTTCCAGCTCTCCCGTCACACTATGTATTGTGGATTCATTTCCAGCTCTCCCATCACACTATGTATTGTGGATTCATTTCCAGCTCTCCCATCACACTATGTATTGTGGATTCATTTCCAGCTCTCTCATCACACTATGTACTGTGGATTCATTTCCAGCTCTCCCATCACACTATGTATTGTGGATTCATTTCCAGCTCTCCCATCACACTATGTACTGTGGATTCATTTCCAGCTCTCCCGTCACACTA
Source organism: Axinella damicornis (assembly GCA_963931865.1). Lineage (NCBI taxonomy): Eukaryota > Metazoa > Porifera > Demospongiae > Axinellida > Axinellidae > Axinella > Axinella damicornis. Next base: position 3,122,742 of record OZ007518.1, read on the forward strand.
CCATAGTCGCGCGTTATTAGGCACAGCCTCACTTATAGGCGCATATTTGCTGTTAGGCGCAGGTTCAACTCGCTGTTAGCAGGTACTCGCTGTTAAGCGCTGCAGTCTTCTTC
>OZ007518.1:3123054-3143054 GCA_963931865.1 Axinella damicornis
GTACTGTGGATTCATTTCCAGCTCTCCCGTCACACTATGTACTGTGGATTCATTTCCAGCTCTCCCGTCACACTACCATAGTCGCGCGTTATTAGGCGCAGCTCACTTATAGGTGCATATTTGCTGTTAGGCGCAGGTTCAACTCGCTGTTAAGCAGGTACTCGCTGTTAAGTGCTGCAGTCTTCTTCCAGAAACTCTGCCATTTTTGATCATACCATACATAATATATACGTTTCGTAGTATATTATCTATGATCATACGGAGTGGATAACAGCTATAATTCAAATTGAAGTGCACTCCTATTCGAGGAATGTCATTATTATTATATTCGTTGTTAGGCGCATCTCGCTTATAGGCGCATATTTCCTTCCTGTGGAGTTATAGGCGCATGTGCCTAATAACGCGCAACTACGGTATGTACTTTAGCAGTGCTGGCCACGTTACCTGGGACATTTTCTATTCTTAAGTGCAGACTACTTAACCTCTGTTCTCAGTTTTGACGAGCTATTGGTGGGTGCTCCAATGTACACAGACATTCGTTCTGCAGCAGTTGAGAAGGGCAGGGTGTATGTCTTCAACAACACTGGAGTAAGCTATGGTCATTTGCCTATGTAGCGTTATAGTTTTAGATTAACAACTTCCTCCCTCCTCTCCCCCTCCCCTCCTTCTATCCTTTCCTTCATCCCTCCATTTCCCCCTCCTTTCTCTCCTCTGCAGGGCAATCTAAGTCCAGATAGTGTGATCCTGGAGGGTCAAGTTATGCGAGGGCGTTTTGGTACTTCTGTGACCAATCTTGGAGATATTGACGATGATGGCTTTGAAGGTGTGTAAGATAAGAGTATAGATCTTAGGGTGTAAGTAGTATCTTAGGGTGTAAGATAAGAGTGTACTTACATGTGTAGAGATCTCATACGCACATGATATTGAGACTTTTATAGGATATGACTGTGTCTATAGTGAAGGGGGGGGGGGGGGGGGGGGGGGGGGGGGGGGACTATAATTCAGTCTATAAATAATACAAGTAGTTTCGCTCACTTCAGCTACTGCCCCCCCCCCCCTGAGCGATTTGGCACTGGCCCACTCTCTGTGCAGAGGTCTAACAAACTCGACTCGCAGCTCCATTTGCGTTAGCACAATGTTGGTTATCTCTTCAGAAATAGGCATGCTTCATTGATGATTATCACCCTTCCCTCACACTACCTCCCTCAGACATTGCAGTAGGAGCACCCTATGTGGACATGGGATCCAACCAGGGATCTGTCTATATCTACTATGGCAGGGCTGACATCCTGGAGTTTGGACAACAGACACCTTTTGAAGTACAGTAGCAGTTCCTGGGTTTACATACGTGGCAGGATGGGAATGGCTTGAAGGAGGTGGTGGGACACATGCATGGAGTTTCTTTTGGAGCCAGATTCAGGATAGGGAGGCCTGTTTTATGTGTACTAGCCACATGACCTTCCCCAGGCAATGGCCGGAGCCCTCACGGGTTGTCCAATCCTATGACCCTAGCAGGCTGGATGTGTAGGTAGAGTAGCTGGGAACCTGGACACCTACGTAGATGGCAGTTTGTCAGGTTCTTTTGCAGGGCAGCTAGATTTAGGGAACTGGGAAATCAACTTAGGTGTTTCTCAACAGATTAGGGCAGAGCAGATCGTGAACAGTGTACAGGGTTTGGAGGAGCTGAGGACGTTTGGGTGGTCTCTGTCCAGTGGTGTGGATGTGGATAACAACCAGTATAGGGGTGAGGGAGGGAAGGGGGAGAATTAAAATGGGGGAGGGGGGTATCATTTTAGTGCGAAGGTACAGAGTTAGTACCAAGATACATGACATTGTATTGTGACAATAATATTAATTATAGTTTAGGTTAGACAAGTACACTCAAGATTGGCTGAGGCACTCTACTAATGTACGTATGCGCTAGTACGTATGATTTGGTACTCCTCTTTAGACTTATCCATTGGAGCTTATGAGAGCAAGACTGTTGTTCTTTTGAGGTGAGCAGAATGGACAGTGCAGACCCATTCTAGGGCATGCATGGTGTCATTCCCAGGCCTTCTACACCTCCAGTTTTTGATCGTTTATAGAATGCAAAAAAATACTGTAAGTGATCAAATAACTGGAGATGTAGAAGGCCGGGGAATGAGGAGGCTATAGGCATATGCAGATCTAGGAATGGGATATATACAAAGCTGGGATTTGCACCATTGTGATCAGCATGATTTGAGCATTTCAATATGATATCCATTTTGATGTAGGTTTTCACCCCAAATCATGAAAACCAACAAATTTCCAATTGGTGTTCCAATGTTATGTGGTGCCCAATGATGGATACAGTGCTCTATAATACTGTATGACTGTGTTGCGGGAGGACTTCTTGTATGTAGTGGCTCACAGCAAATATGGAGTGGACAGGTTCTGCCATTCACTACTTTCTCATAGCAACTTTCAACAATGCAGTACAGGACAGCATTAAGACACAATGCATGGCTCTACAGGTCTAACTTAACTATTGACATAGACAAGTGTCTACAATGTACGTGAGACAAATACAGAATCGTATACAACAAACACGTCCAGAGGACTTCTTTTTTTCTTCAGGCATGAATTTTCCTAAAAAAAACAAACAAAAAAAAAAACAACAACAAACTTGAAAACATAGATGTATATAAACAATAGAGCCAGGCTAAAATGTGGTACACAATATATAACTGCTGTGTAATAACAAAATGGGGTAGGAAAATTGAAATGAAATGTGACATCTAGGGTTACATATGTACTCTGCATCTAGCCTGTAAATTAGCCATGACTTCTCTGACTGCTTTCTTCCACAGGACTATACCTGTGGCTAGTGTGAATATGGAGCTTGGTGGAGTACCTGAGACAAACGTCGATCACAGGGAAAAATCTTCCAATTACAACAGTTGTAAATCCTAATTCCCGATGCTTTTCAAACCATTGGGAAAGTTTTAGTACAGTTGTATTTTAATATCCCAACAGATATACGATACTGCATCTTGTTTGCACCTACAATTGGTTATTAGCACCTTTTACACAACACTTTCACAAAGGTTGTACAATGGCTGATTTGAATAACCCAACAGAACTACAACCTTTCATCTTGCAGGTCAAATAACAACTGTTGGGTATGGAACAAGGCCTGTTGGGTTTGGTACAACGTAAAGCATTGGGAAGTAGCACACTTCCCAACACATATACAATAATTTGATGAAATTAACAACTGTTGGCTATGCTTTATTTTTTCCTGTGGATATCCCATCTTGTTTATTGGGACCTTGGTACGTATGTCAGCAAGTCATTACTTAGGAAGAAGAGTTGAGGTGTATGTATACTGCAAAAACAAATCAGTTGTTTTAACCACTGAGTGGTTACCCTGGATGCAGACAAGCTGGAGAGGGTGGCTAGAAGAAGCTTAGGGTTCAGAGACTAATTGCATCAGGCAACTTGAGAGGAAGCTGGCCCAGATTATCTTACAACCATAATGGTGTGATCATAGCCACAAAACATCTGCTGCTGCCATCAAGGGCATGAAAAATTAATTTCTATGACAACCAGTTGTAGCTTGCAAGATTCAGTTGCCTTTGCAGGTTGTCTTACTCTATAAGTGTAAACCTCACTGTCTGTACGTGTGTATGTGTAGTTGGGAGTGGGGGAGGAGTGGAGGGAGGAGTGGAAGACATTGGACGGAGGAGTAAATGAAGTTAGTTGATTTGTGAGATATTTTATCTCACAGTTTCAATGTGACAGTTCGTGCTGCCTACACCGGCAGAGGGCTAAGTGGAGAATTGGGTGAGACAGACAGCATGACTTGCCTCTGGACAACGTCTATTATTTTAGTGTTTGCTTCCCTCTTCCTCCCTCTTCCTCCCTCTCCTCCCTCCCTCTCCCTTCCCTTTCTCCCTTCCCTTTCTCCCCACCCTCTCTCCTTCCTCTCTTCAATCTGTCTTCATCCCCTCTCACCCCTTCATCTCTCCCCTCCCTCTCTTCCCTCCCTCTCTCCCCTCCCTCTCTTCCCTCCCTCTCTCCCCTCCATCTCCACTTTCTCTCTTCCCTCCCATTCTTCACCCCTCCCTCTCTCCCCTCCATCTCCACTTTCTCTCTTCCCTCCCATTCTTCACCACTCCCTCTCCTCCCTCCCTCCCTAGACATCAGCTACATCCTCAGTGAGAACACCACAGCCTCAAATGGCACAGTTCTGCAGAGGAGGCTGGTGTTTGATGCACAGAACAGCACTGAGATAACTAGGACACTTGAATTCGTTGATGCAGGAGTAGAGATTGTGGACACTGTCACAGTATATGTAAGGGTAAGTTGCAGAGGATGGTAGGAACCTTACGCAAAGTGAAGTGCCCAAACTATGCATGATTTGGGTGGCTGACAGACAATTTTGCATATTATCTGTGAAGGAACAGACAACGCACAAAATAATCTGTGCAGACCACAGTGAATGTACGCACGTAACACTCACAACAATTATTAGGATTTGTAGGGCAGCTAATTCAACAACAGAATACTGATGGAACCTATAATGTACTTTAGTCGGGCACTCCTCACTGCTTCACGGTGCTCATTATTCGTGTCATTAACTGCTGGAATTTAACCAATAGCTGAGGGATTAACACTTTAACCGATAAAGCCGTCTACAGACGGCATGAGACTTTCATCAGTGATGTCAGACTTCCGGCAATGTCCTTGGGACTTAAGCTCTGCGCCAGCAGAGAGGGCGGGACAGGGGGAGGTGGGTGGGTTTCAGCACTGAGCCAAGGTAGCATGGCCGCTTTTGGGCTTGGCCTTGAAAAGCTCTTGGTTGGAGCTGGGTGGGCCATTTCTCTCCTTTGCACAAATGGGCCGAGAAAACAGTCCTCTCGCCTAGTAGGGCCTCCATTTCTGGCAGTGAAGCATTTTTCTCGGTCTAGACGAGCGATGGTCGGCAGAGAGCCGTGACTATTGGATGCCCCTTGATGGGTGGGTGTGGTTAGAGTCACGGGATTGCTGCATGGTCATGTGTGTGGAGTTTGGGGGCTGAAAAGCAGAGAGAACGGGAAATATGGTAGGTTTAATGCAGCCACAAGCTAAGAGAGACCTCCGGAGAAAAACAATTTATCGGTTAATGGGTTAAACTTACGTATGCAATAAACTGCTAAACTAATTTAAGTAGCTATAGTAAAAATAATTTATCGCCACCACTCCCTCCCTCCCTCCCTCCCTCCCCAGAGTAATGTTGCTGACAATGTGACTCCCTACCAGCTAAAAATTGAGCTACAAGACATCGCCCGGCCAACGAGAACCGATGTTGATGGAAACCAGACACTAACTGACCTGTCAGAATTTCCACGTATCAGACAAATTGGAGCCCCCAGCACCACTGTACGCTTGTGTTAGTTTCTATTGCCCTATATGCCTATGTCAACTTATGCACTGTCATGTGACCTGAATGTAAATGTAACATGGTTGGTTGAAGGTCATGTGACTAGGCACTCTCTACATAACTTTACTGCTACAGTGCAACATAACATTATAGGCAACACAGAATCTTGTACTCGGAAGGTGAGAGGTTAACACTTGAGACAAACACTATACTGCTCTCATGTACTACTGAACCTCGTGACCTCATTGGTCGAATACCTAGATTGTGTATAAGTCTGTCACGGGTGTACGGTATGCGTCTTTGAAATTGACACTGAGATTTGGAATCCTTATCGTCGCTAGTCCAGGTTTCCGTTACAAACTCAGCTCTGGAAGACCTAAACACAGCTTCTGAAGGCTTAAATGAAGCTCTGGAAGCAACACTGCACCGTTTTTCGGAAACTTGGGTACTCTATGGAAGAAGCCTTCTGCATATTTGGAGGAAACCTTCCAGTTTGCAGCGAAGCTGCGTCGCTAACACATGTCAGAAAAGCGTTCCAAAACTCTGCATCAATTTTAAAGACACGTACCATATGGAACCCATGTAAGACTGCCTTGGGATGTATTACGTATGCTTCCTTCTGCCAGACAACCGCTGTGACTGTCCAGGACTGTGAACAATACACTCTTTGCAGAGACTGTATCTCTGCTCCCGACTGCGTCTGGTGCAGTGTGAGTACTGCTGTTACGTGCATGTGCTCCCGACTGTGTCTGATGTGTATACTACTGTTATGTGAATATAGCTGGAATATACTTTAGCATTGATTCCAGTCTATCAGATTGGTCAAACCTCAGCCGATTACTGTTTATATGTAGTATGACCATGTAAGCACAGCTAGTTTTTGTTTCATATTCTGTTGTGCCTTCCAATCAGTGACGTGCGTTAGATTAGATCATGCAATGTAAAGAGTCGTTGTAAAACGTGGCTTTGAAAACAGGCCATATTGAACCAGTAGCTCAGGGTTTCACAAGCAGTACTTTTATCAGCTCATCTTCCTTGCCTTTAGTTCATCTGATTGTAACCTAGCACCCAGATCATCTGAAATAACACGCTTTTATTACATTTCAGGATGTAGGTGGAGAACGCTGCTTCCGTCGCAATTCGAGCCTGCCCTGCTCTCAGATTGAGGACCCAAGTGGAAGTGTTACCAACGTTCAGGAGGTGGGCTTGCTCATGCAACTTACACGTACTTGAGCCCAAAAGTGAACCCTAATTGCGGCCAAAGTACATAGTGCTCCCGGTTTCCCCTTACAGACAACTTCAGGCAACCCTGTGTCCATCCAAAATGTCCAACTGTACCTGCGAGTTGGTAAGTGCATGCCAGCGTCAATATCACTGCAATTAGTGGTTAGTTTTAGGATGATCGATGGTCTCTGAAGATTTTTCAGCCATTCGCACATTCTTGTAGAGTTTGTTTCTCTCTGTTCCCTAACAAGAAGAAGGGGAAACTACGTACTAAGGGGTCTGGTGAACATATTCTGATAGTTCCAACCGACCGGGTGCCGTCTGTATTGGATCCCAAATTCTGGTACATATGACTGTGTTGACTTCTTTCAATCTGCTGTATACATGCCAGGTGAGCCCCAAACATTCACAGTACAGGTGACCCCACTACGCAACCTTCCCCTTGACCTCTATATCCTCATGGACCTCTCAAACTCTATGAGTGATGAGCTGCAGAGTGTGCAAGCCATCGCAGACCAGATTGGTGAGCTGCATGGTGTACTATACCATCACACATACATCCAGCCACTGCACCCTTCACACCTTCAGCTCACTCCACCCTTCACACCTCATGCAGAGTCAGCTCACTCCACACCCTCACAGCTACATCACTTACTGTACGCCCATCTGACTGTGCACCTACACTACTCACACACACACACACACACACACACACATACACACACACACACACACATACACACACACACACACATACACACACACATGCACATGCTCACTCACACGCACACATACTCGCACACACTGTCACACACACACGCACACAACACACACACACACATCCACACAACAGTTGCAAGACTTAGAAATGTCACAGATAATGTACGTTTTGGATTTGGATCATTCAGCGATAAAGTGACAAGACCATTCACAAGGTGAGGATGTATACATACATAGGTATACATGATTGTGGAGATCAATTAAGCTATCTTGTTTCCTCACACTGTGGAATGTAAATAACGTTTGACAACTTAGGAATGGCCTGCAAAGATTCTGACTACACTGTCGTGATCCATGTCATGCACTGTCCTCACCATACAATTTTGGTGCTGAAACTCACCTTGGTGGTGGAGATACAAGCGCTTTTGTAATGCTGTCGGCCACCATTGCTCGATCGCTCTCTTCAAAGTTCATCGCCAGTACAGCTCTTACAAAGGCCCCACAAGATTGCTGTTGTTCACTGATGCTCACATGCCGAAACTTAATCACCGTGCTGGAGACGTTGTGTGCTGTAATAAGTTCTTGTCTTCCTTTCGACGCCATTGCTGACCGAGCAATTGGTGACATGTGTGTTAATTGGATTGAGCTGCAATGCCTAGCTTGCGCGACCAGCGAGTTGCAACCGGTTGCAATGCAGCTACCAGGAGTGCGGTTTCCCCTCCTGTATGAAGTTATTAGTACAGTAGTGTTCATGATGGTGTACAATCTTGCAAGAATCTTGTGTGGTCTTGGAATCGTGCACCACCAGTCTTGCAAGAGAATCTTGTTTGAATCTTGCACATGCACCACCAGTCTTGCAAGAATCTTGTTTGAATCTTGCATATGCACCACCAGTCTTGCAAGAATCTTGCCACTAGTCTTGCATGCAAGAATCTTGTTTGAATCTTGCATGTGCACCACTAGTCTTGCATGCAAGAATCTTGTTTGAATCTTGCCACTAGTCTTGCATGCAAGAATCTTGTTTGAATCTTGCATATGCACCACCAGTCTTGCAAGAATCTTGCCACTAGTCTTGCATGCAAGAATCTTGTTTGAATCTTGCATGTGCACCACTAGTCTTGCATGCAAGAATCTTGTTTGAATCTTGCACATGCACCACCAGTCTTCCAAAAAAGTGCAAGTCTTGTTTGAATCTTGCATGCACCACTAGTCTTGCAAGAAAGTGCAAGAAAATCATGTTTGAATCTTGCATGTGCACCACCAGTCTTGCAAGAAAGTGCAAGAATCTTGCAATACATTCCAGACTTTTCGTGCACGATGCTGCTGAAGTTTTTGACAGGCATTTATAAATACGTTGTTCATGTTCAAAGAGTTAATTTTGTGAAGTACTTTTCACACACTTTGACCGTTTTTCTCATTCTGCAGAGACACTTGTGGTAGTGACCGCACCAATTGTCCACTCTATGCTTTCCGGCATCAGATTGATCTCACCGATGATACCGACCTATTCTCGGTAAGGATTTAGTAACGACATAGTGTGTAAGCAACTATTAAAGTTGGTCACCATTACTCATGTCTGCCACAAACTTTGTACAAAAATTGTGAACACACTGTCCTGTTTGCTGTTGTGCACTAGCTAACTCAAATGGTCGTTCACAAAGTCACCATGGTTACTGCGATAACCCAAGCGAGAGTAACACGAGTACAAGACTTCAACAACTCTGATTATACTCTTGCACTGATCCGAAATACAAATGGCACAACTTAAAAAGGACCAATACAGGAAACTGAACCATACAAATACAGGAAGTAAAACCATGGAATTAGGCCTGCATGCACAATCTACATGCACATAGCCGGTTCAACGTACAGTCATGCAGTGCAGCACAGTTACGAGTTAAGAACGCTTTTGTCTTCTCATTGGTCGCCATTAGTCGCTTTGACTGTTGTGGAAATATGACATCACAAATACGTGTTTGTTAATTGGGACAAGCCATAATCTAGGCGCCTACAAGCAGCCTGAGAATGATTGAGGCTAGCCGTAAGCACAAGCCGGTGGATGCAATCAGCAGCTGCTGAAGTTGTCACAAGGTGAGCGTAGTCCTGATCATCTGAAGGGGAAGGTTGCCCTCTGCACATGCATATACCAAGATAAGTATACGTAGAAACCACATGCATGTGATTTTTGTTCTACATCTGAAGAAGGCATTAGCTCTATCCTTCCACAATACATAATTTCCATTCCTCCCTCCTTTCCTCCCTCCCTCCCTCCCTCCCTCCCTCCCTCCCTCCCTCCCTCCCTCCCTCCCTCCCTCCCTCCCTCCCTCCCTCCCTCCCTCCCTCCCTCCCTCACTTCCTTCCCTGCCTCCTACCCTCACTTCCTTCCCTGCCTCCTACCCTCACTTCCTTCCCTGCCTCCTCTCCCTCCGTCACTCCGTTCCTCCCTTTCTCCTCTCCATCTCCCCCTCCCTCCCCCACAGAGTTCCATCAATAGTGTGCGTACCACTGTGAATGTTGACAACCCTGAGAATGGACTGGAGGCCCTGGCACAGGTGGTCAGCTGTGAAGAAATCATTGGCTGGCGATCACGTGATGCAACAGGGCCCGAGCGCGGTCTTACCCGTGTTGTACTGTTCCTCACTGATGATCAGTTTCACTACGCCGGGGAGGGGAGGGTAAGTGAAATAGGCGCGTATTCGCTGTTAGGCGCAGGTTCAACTCTTGTACCAGGTACTCGCTGTTAAGCGCTGCAGTCTTCTTCCAGAAACTCTTGCCATTTTCGATCCTATTTCAAAACATAGCCATAATATACTTATCTTCAATCAAATTTTACAACCCCCAACTACATGACTTGTAAGTTAATCAAGGATTGTATACAAGCCAAGCAAAAATATTGTCTTTCAGTGGAATGTTTTTCAATTTATTAAAATCATTATACTGCTGCTGAATTTTGCACTGTTATATTCAGAATCTCCATTCTTCGCTCTATCCAACGGTACTAAACAGCAATGAGCACAAACCGATGACTTCAGGGCATATTATTGCCACACCTACAACTTCCTTGTTGTAGGTACAAGTATACAAGAACTCTGTGACCAGTATACTAACCTTATCGAGGGTGTATGACACGTGTAGATATAAACGATTCCCGTGTTTCAGCCGTACAACATGCCGGACTAGTATAGCAACAGTTTCCAAGTTCCCCACAAACACCTGGGGAACTGCGCCTGCGCAAACAGTGGATACCAGGCGCTCTTCTCTCCTTACCGAGCTCCTGGGAATGAAGCTATAACTGTACATATGCACACACATATCTTCGCACATGCACATGTGCACACATACACCCAGTTGGCTGGTATACTGAGACCGTATGATGGGCAGTGCTACTTGGAGAGGGATGCTGGTACACCACTACCCATTGAGTACACCAGATGGAATGAGTTCGTAAGCTCATGCACTCCATTCACCACTGATGTCATTCACAGCCCACAAATAAAGTTCTATTGTCTGAGGTAGCAGATGTGACCAATTCCCACAGAGAACAGGACTGAGGGAGATACTAATAGAGGACAACTCTACCCTTTGGACTTCTCCGACACGTACCTTTCTCACTAAACAGCAACTATTATCACCTGAATTACATACAAGTAGCTTCGCTTGCTTCGCTCGCTCAGTTACTTCCCCCTCGTTCGCCTACCGTGAGTAATCCGGCACCGGACAGCTCTCTGTGCAGAGCTGCTGCTCCCCGATTGCGTCCGCTTCGACTGCTGCTCCCCGATTGCTTGCATCCGCTTGCAGCCCCAGCTGGATTGCAGCCCAATGTTCTCGAACATTCTTCGCGGAGTTCGAGGTTCAGTAAAGTACGAAGGTTGCGTGTCACTATAGTCTAGTCCCGCCCCACGAACATCCCACTTCCGTCATGCACAGACAGACACACAGACACACATTAAAATCTTAATGTATTGATAGTGTCATGAAACTGTTATTATCACCTGAATTTCATAGGGTGTCATGAAACTGTTATCACCTGAATAACATAGGGTGTCATGAAACTGTTATCACCTGAATAACATAGGGTGTCATGAAACTGTTATCACCTGAATTACATAGGGTGTCATGAAACTGCAATCACTATGCCCCATGTTGAGTACACTTTTACATTCTAACATTACCATTAGCAATAGCTTAGCATCTGTGATGCTGTATATACAACTGTTACAGCATAACTAAACCTTATCAACTGTGCCAAAGAGAAGGTAGCTCTTGAGCTTCAGAGAGCTGCAGTGCCACTCAATTCGTGTGCTGTGATGCAGTATAAAGAATTTGTTGAGCCCGCAACTATGCCGGAAATTTTAGATTGTAAATCGTTCCCATAACAGTTGCTTGAATTGAAAAATTTCCACAAACTGAACCATTCACACTTTGTTTTTACTATACCATACCGTGCCTTCACTTGTATGCCAAGCCAGCTTCTTTGAACAAAACTTGAGCTGCTGTGAACCCATGGAAATGTCCCATCAGCTTAGGCAGCTGGTCCACCTGGGAGTCGCGCATAACATACAAGTATGATGCAAAACTACGAAATTTAGCATGACCATGCAGTAATTGATAATCTGCCCACTAATACATACTAGCACATACATTGGTGTAATGGTCATATAGGTACGATGTTATTCCCTCGCACAGGACTACCCCTCAGTTGGGCAGGTAATCTCTCTGCTGGATCAGTTTGAAGTAGTGACAATATTCTCGATTGCTCCAGATACGCTACCAACATATCAGGTACTGCAATACAATCAAGTTCTAATACCCAGACAGATGAGGTACCACAGCATATACATAAGTACGTACCTGTGTCTGCATGGATGCAAGGTCAGAAGGTTTGAATGATGATGCCATATAATAGTGTGCACTGTTTTGATTTCAGTGGGTTGAACTGAGGTTCCTTCGGGGGACAACTTTTTTTCTTTCTTTTTTTTATGGCATAAATACTGGATATTAACTATAGCCACTAGCTAATACAAACCAACACCCAAAAATAGTAACATAATTATATACAGGTTGCTTCGCTCGCTCAGCTACTTCCCCCTCATTCGCCTACATGAGTATCTGGCACCGGACAGCTCTCTTTGCAGAGCTGCTGCTCCCCGATTGCGTCCGCTTCAGCTGCTGCTCCCAAGTACGTCCGTTTCAGCTGCTGCTTCCCGATTGCATCGATCCGCTGCAGCTTCTGCTCCCCGATTGCATTGATCTGCTTCAGCTGCTGCTCCTGACTGCGTCCGCTTCAACTGCTCCCCGATTGTATCTGCTTTGGCTGCTGCTCTCCGATTGCGTCCACTTCAACTGCTGCTCCCCGATTGTGTCCGCTTCGACTGCTGCACCCTGATTGCATCTGCTTGTAGCTCCAGCTGTTCTGGAAGATTCCACATGTTCTCGAACATTCTTCACAGAGTTCAAGGTTCAGCAAATTGAAGTACGAATGTCGTGCATCACCACTAGTCCCGCCCTACGAACATCCCACTTCCGTCACACACAGACGACACACACAAATTAAAATCTTGAAATACAGGGACAAGAACTAGAATGAGAGATAAGGTAGAAGAACAGCACGCTTACAAATTGGTATGGTAGGACATGTGCAACTACATCAAGGTAAACTATTCCACAAACTAGTGGTGGTCAGAAACAAAAGACTTACAGTAAAAGTTGGATCGTGAAAATGGTTGTGCGAGTGATGTGGAATGAACTTAGAACAAGAATGTCTACCCAGGCCCGTAACCCTGTCTGCAGGGGATCTCCACTTATGGCAGTGAAACAACCGTGAGAGAGAGAAAGACAGCTGGAATCGGCTAAGTCCTCTAGCCTGCGCTGTTATATGCAGCCTTGCTTCCGCTCCTCTGCCGTGGGCCCAGTGGCTTAGCGGTAAGAGCGTCTGACTAGTACTCAGAAGGTCTTGGGTTCGAATCCCAGCTGGTCCCAGAATTTTTTCTGTGGATTATTCTCTCTCTCCAAAGCTTGCGTCTAGATGAAGTGGGAAAGTTGGGAAAATGTGTACTTCAAAAATGTTGTTGAACTGGCAGAGTTTACATCTTGTGGCTAAAAATCTAACCCATCATGACAGTGATGCAAATGGCTAGTTTGTTGGCTATTTCTGGTATGATCACACCATCCACTTGCCATTCGAGTCCGTGGTGGGGATACTTGAAGTTCGTATTTCGGCAATTCTGCTGCTTAGGGTAGTGCCCGTAGTAGGTGTGGTCTACGTGGGAAATAATGTAATATTCAAAAGTGAAATGGTTCCCATGCACCACAGACTCAAACAGCAAGCAGATGGTGTGATCATGGATCAATTTTGACGATGACGGTGCCCGTCCAGTCCCGTATTTACAGGTAGTTTTTCATGTGCACCAACACTGTTGTTAGCATGCAGGTGCTCAGAACAACTGCCCGCTTCTTTTTTAGTTTCCAGTAGTATAGCATCCAATTATTGATTCTGGCTAAACATTATTGGCTTACTCCGTATGCCCCAATGGCTCTTTCTACCTCTTGGGTTATAGGTCAAGTCATTCTGATGTCAGCATTATACGTATGCTGCATGCATATCTACTAACTGTGGTGTAATTGGGAGTCAACTCAGTGGTCAGTATACTATATGCTATTCTGTGTTCATAGAACCTGCGTGACCTGGTGAACCTGAAGTATCGTGCCAGTGCTGCCGTTCTCTCAGGCAACTCGGCTGACATCCTCAATCGTATTGAGACAGAGTATCGTGTGAGCTTTAACCAGCTACAAACATGTACTGAAATGACACCAAACCATAAAAAAGATGAACATGTGGCGTGGCATTGGTGTAGCCATTTGACAGCAGTAGCTGATGTAGTAGCACTTCCATTGAAGGCTATTGTTCTATGAAACAGGCTATCAATGGATCTTGAGTTCATCGAAAACTTTTTGTAGCGGCAAATTACCGGCTATAAAGTAATTCAATCCTTCAGGAAGACAAATACAAGAGGAATACTTCTTTGCAAAGATATTAAGCTTTCTCTTCTTGCTGTGTTATCCAGATCTTGATGCCACTAACTGCCCTGAGTGCGTAGCTTCTTCCCAGTATATTTAGAGTGTTTTTATCCCTTGGGGTGTACTGTTTGTTTACTGCAGGCAATTCTTCAGGCAGTTAGCCTGCAACCACCAGTCACTGATGACCTCAACTTCTCCATTCAAGCCGCATGCCCACCAGGGTAACTTGTGCATATGTTCAGCAGTAGGTTACAATCTTTGCATGTGCTGTGCTTCTGATCTGAGTTACACTTACCTTCACATGATGTTCTCCCTCCCACCCTCCCTCCCTCCCTCCCTCCCTCCCTCCCTCCCTCCCTCCTCCCCTCTCTCCCTCCCTCCTCCCTATAGTGCTGCCACACGTTCTGATGGCTCATGTGACAATGTACCATTCGAGAGCAGTGCGATCTTTACCGTTAGTGTCACTCTCAATTCTTGTGATGACTTCAGAGATGAAAACACAACTAAAGTGTAAGGGTCATTACATCTCATCTTTGAGGTGCCGTGGAGCGCCATGGCATTTGGGAGCATGTTTCTTCTCTTCAATGCGCATATAACTTAAGTATAAGTCATAGTGGTTTTTGCTCCCCTTCTTTTAGAGCCCGTGTCAAGGTGCCTAGCCTTGGTGGGTTTGATATCACGTACACAGGAGTGTGCAGCTGTGACATTGTGGTGAGCAAGTAACCAAGTTCCCTCACTCATCCCCCCCCCCCCCCCCCCCCCCCCCCCCCCTTATTACTTCTTGCTCCTTCCCTTGTCCCCCTCTCACCCCTTCATACACCCAAACACACTCACACATAACACACACACACACACACTCTCATAACATTCAACCCACTGAGGTTCCGCCCCTGTGGCAGGCAATCACAATCTCATGTTTTTCAATTACAAACTACCACTGAGAGCTAAAAAACTTCGCATACACTTGCAACACACACTCTCACATACACTTGCAACACACAAACACACATACACACTCATTTTCATGAACACACTAGGTTCCTAGCACCTCCCCAACTCCAACTACACTCCCACCAACTGATCCTACTACACTCCCACCAACTGGTCCAACTACACTCCCACCAACTGATCCAACTACACTCTCACCAACTGGTCCAACTACACTCCCACCAACTGATCCAACTACACTCTCACCAACTGATCCAACTACACTCTCACCAACTACACTCCCACCAACTGATCCAACTACACTCCCACCAACTACACTCCCACCAACTGTCAGCCCAGGTACATATTCACTGTACAATTACGTACTATCATAGAGTCGGAAACTGCCCACTCAATAACTATGGGAGGGAGGTAAACAATTGTAAAAAACATAACAAGTGAGTCTTTAAGAATGTATAGTAGCATGAGTCGTTGACTATATATGGTGGCATGAGTCATTGAGTATCGATTTTACTGTCCGTGTGTGTGTGTGCGTAACGGTACTGGGATGTTCAAGGGGCACAGGACTAGACCAGTGGTCGACACGACTTTGCACTTCACTACAACCTCCGAAACTCGAATTCAGGGAAGAATGGTCAAGAGCATTGGCCAGGGGCTGGAACCTTCCAGAATGGCCGGGGCTGCGTGCAGAAACAACCAGTGGCGTAGCTAGGGTTTCAGTGACACCAGGGCCTGAGTAGTATCGTGACTGGCTGTACCTCGAAGCCCACTAAGCCCGCTTTCTTAGTAGCAGAAACCGTCGCGCGAAGCGCGGAAATTGTTTTCACCGTCATCTTTACAGTTGTCAGGAAGGGCTCTCATGGCAACTTTGTGCTTTCCACTGCTACTGCTTTCTGCTTCTGCGCTGCATCTTTCTCAGCATTGCGCACTGTGGCAATAATTTCATGTATAGAGTTTATATCACTTGATTATCGATTGATCGATCATACTGACGCCCGGGCCTAGGCCTGGGTGGGCCCGGGTTTGGCTACGCCTCTGGAAACAACTGGAGAGCAGTAGCTGAAGCAGGCACAACTGGAAATTAGTGTTGTGAACCTGTACCCAATAACTGGTTATTGACCAGTTATTTCACTGCCAATCAATTATTGGCTTACTATTTCAATAACCAGTTATTGTCTGCACTGGAAACATGGTCTGTTTTGAAACCATGATTGTCATCATTACATGCATTTCTGAGGTTCTTTTGCAGGTTGAGGTACAGGTAGATAGGTGGGTCTCTAAGGATGTGATTGAATTAGCACACCTGTCTATACCATCACCTCCTTAAGAGACCAAAAGCCTGCAAACTGTACTATCAATTAAGTTTACTATTGATGAGTTGACAGAGCATGCCTAATTGTCAATAACCGGTCAATATCCAATATGAGGCTTCCAATAACCGGTTAGGGTAAAATGGACAAGGTTCACAACACTACTGGAAATGCATATGAAGCGGACATGAAAGTGGACACAGTTGGGGAGCATGCAGCACCCGAGTCAGATGCGATCGGGGAGCAGTAGCCGAGGCGGACATGATCTGGGAGCAGTAGCTGAGGCAGATGCAATCGGGAGCAGCAGTTGAAGCGGACGCAATCACAGAGCAGCAGCTGCCCAGTGTTGGACTGCTACGTTGGCAAATGAGGGGGCAGTAGCTGAGCGAGTGTAGCGAGGGCAGTTGCTGAGCGAGTGTATAGCAAGGGCAGTAGCTGAGCGAGTGTATAGCGAGGGCAGTAGCTGAGTGAGTGTATAGCGAGGGCAGTAGCTGAGTGAGTGTAGCGAGAGCAGTAGCTGAGCGAGTGTATAGCGAGGGCAGTAGCTGAGTGAGTGTAGCGAGAGCAGTAGCTGAGCGAGTGTATAGCGAGGGCAGTAGCTGAGTGAGTGTAGCGAGGGCAGTAGCTGAGCGAGTGTATAGCGAGGGCAGTAGCTGAGCGAGTGTAGCGAGGGCAGTAGCTGAGCGAGTGTAGCGAGGGCAGTAGCTGAGCAAGTGTATAGCGAGGGCAGTAGCTGAGTGAGTGTAGCGAGGGCAGTAGCTGAGTGAGTGTAGCGAGGGCAGTAGCTGAGCGAGTGTAGCGAGGGCAGTAGCTGAGCGAGTGTATAGCGAGGGCAGTAGCTGAGCGAGTGTAGCGAGGGCAGTAGCTGAGCGAGTGTAGCGAGGGCAGTAGCTGAGTGAGTGTAGCGAGGGCAGTAGCTGAGCGAGTGTAGCGAGGGCAGTAGCTGAGCGAGTGTAGCGAGGGCAGTAGCTGAGCGAGTGTAGCGAGGGCAGTAGCTGAGCGAGTGTATAGCGAGGGCAGTAGCTGAGCGAGTGTATAGCGAGGGCAGTAGCTGAGCGAGTGTAGCGAGGGCAGTATAGCTGAGGCGAGTGTATAGCGAGGGCAGTAGCTGAGCGAGTGTAGCGAGCGAACCTACTTGTACGTGTGACTGTGTGGCCTAGTAAAGCACTCGACTGTGGTGTGAGAGGCCACAGGTTCGAGCCCCACCAGTTGCACCTAGGAAGGGTTTTCTCCAGGTTTTCAGGTTTCCCTTCCCAGGAGAGGCTCTAAAAAAAGTCATACAATATAGTAGCATGAGTGATTGGCTACACTGGAACCCAATTTTGCTCCGTCTAACAGTGTGTGATGACGGTGATGTGAGGCTGGTGGGAGGGAACACGGAGCGTGAGGGGCGTGTGGAGGTGTGCTTCAACGACACCTGGGGCACAGTGTGTGGTGATATCTGGGATGACCGTCATGCACGTGTAGTCTGCAGGCAACTGGAACTGCCCAGCACTGGTGAGAAGCTGTGCATGCCATTCCTGGCCTAGTATCCTTGATGTGGTCATTGGAATTCAATGAGTTCTTTGATCTGGTCATAGTTTGGCCCTCCTCCCCCCCCCCCCCCCCCCCCCCCCCCCCCCCCTGACACCTTTGGGAGAAACACTGTTATTACATGATTGGCCTAGTATCCTTGATGTGGTCATTGGAATTCAATAAGTTCTTTGATCTGGTCATAGTTTGGCCCTCCCCCCCCCCCCCCCCCCCCCCCCCCCCCCCCTTCCCTGACGCCTTTGGGAGAAACACTGTTATTACATGATTGACGTATTATTTTACTACTAGGTGCTATGGCCAGTTTCAGAACAGCATTTGGTCTGGGGAGTGGTCCCATATTCCTGGATGATGTACGCTGCAATGGAACAGAGCTCCGGCTAGCCAACTGCTCCCATCGTGGAGTTGGTGTACACAACTGCAATCACTTTCAGGATGCTGGAGTGGTGTGCAGACGTACGTAAGGGCTATGTACATTATCAGGTATACTAGTAGTCTCATTCCCAGTCCCTCCTCAGTGCTGAGGGGGTCTGGGAATGAGACTAGAACACTAGTTAGCCTCGTACCCAGTCCCACGCCCAGCTTTTCGTTGCTTGCAGTACGGTAAAGCGGGGAGGGCCTGGTACATTTCCTCACGTGAGTGACGTCAAGGGTAGAAGGGGTAGAAAGACCGGAAGTTTAACGTGGACGTAGTGGGTCTCAGAACAGCAAGAAGAACGAAGGTACCAGGTAACACACCACACGTATCTAGCTAGCGGGGGGCGACTGTCATACTCACCGAGCGTTGAATGTGTAGATGGCTGAATAACATGCAAAACGTAGCGTCTTCATTCTGAAAAAATTGCCATTTGTCGATTACGTCATGCTCACATCAGGAAATGTACCAGGCCCTCCCCGCTTTATCGTACTGCAAGCGACGAAAAGCTGGGCGATGGCCTGGGAACGAGGCTAAACACTAGTACCGTAGTCTCTCGAAAATACGCCCACCCCCCTTTTTCGCGACAAGTTGTTGCAAAGGGTCATTTATTACTTGATAGTACGCCCACCCTATTAGCTCGAACAAGGAAGCACTTGAATAGCTCCAGAAGAAGAAATGTCAAAGAGGTTGGACTAAGAAATGAAGGCTGGCTATCGCGGTGCTATTTGCAATGAATTTCATTATGTTGCATGCCATTGCAAAATCAGCTGTGTACTGAGTGAGACCATGCACGCGCTGTGCATTGCATGTTTGTGTCTTCGTGTGTGCAATCGCCTACATGTAGCTAGCTTAGCACTAGCAGCGCACTATGGATTTCTCGGAAGCAGCAGCAATCGGCAAGTCCCGAAGATAGTCTGCGCACTCTACGTCATTCAAGCACTCCTGCTGTGTCTTGTTTGCTGTTCCTGTAGCTACTCACACGGAGAGATTGTTCCTGCTCACCAAGAAACTCCGGGACTAGTAGTAGTTAAGCCTTGCTAGGATGTCTGTTGCAGTATTGCACTCGTATACGCATGTACTTGGGTGGGCCTACTTTCGAGGCAAGGGTGGGCTTATTTTCGGGAGAGGGGTCCTCGAAAATACGCCCATCCCCCTCTTTGAGCAGATTCTAAATTCATCGCCCATGGGCGTATTTTCGAGAGACTACGGTAGTGTTTGAGGTAGGGTAATGATATTCATTGGGTGGTGTTTGCATTACCAAGGTAGGGTAATGATATTCATTGGGTGGTGTTTGCATTACCAAGGCAGGGTAATGATATTCATTGGGTGGTGTTTGCATTACCAAGGTAGGGTAATGATATTCATTGGGTGGTGTTTGCTGTATACAGCTGTGTTGGAGAATTTCACCTTAGTGCTGGTACGTTGAAGTTGGTAGTGGGGCACA
>OZ007518.1:3148054-3195554 GCA_963931865.1 Axinella damicornis
ACAATCACACACACACAAACATGCTTGTGATTGTGGGGGGGGGGGGGGGGGGGGGGGGGGGGGGGGGGTGACCAAGTTCATCACTGAAACCATACTCCTTGCTCCTCAACCTCAGCAACAATCCCATCTCAGTGGTGATGCTTGCCAGGGCTGCTATACCATAACGGATCACTTAAGCTCGATATGGGTATAATTATCTGATGGTCATATCTTTCACACGTAACCCACAGTGTGATCATCGAGGCAGATGAGCAAGATTAATTAAGTTAACACCCTATGCACCCTGTAGCAGCCAAATGAGCCTGGAGAATCCCATAAGAATTTATTTTAGCCTCGTTCCCAGTCGCACGCCCAGCTTTTCGTCGCTTGCAGTACGGTTAACTTTGACCCGTGTATGCAGATGAAGATTTGCTATTCACACAGAGTAAGGCTATTAATTAACTCTTTAGGGCCCAAATTTGTTGTGGTATTAACACTAGCTGTGTTTATACTTCCACAGACCTCCCCACAACTGAGCCACCTACTACCGCAACAGGGCCGACACCTCCCATCACCACACAACCCCCCACCCCCGCGGGTCCACTCACGGTCTCCTTCTCAGGCAACACTCCGCGTGTGGTGCAGAATGCGGTTACTCTGCAAGTGTTCACCAACAAGCCGGCCTCTGCAATCTGCCGTTTGGGGCGAGCTGCAACAATGCCGTGTAAGCATCATAAAAGACATACTAGCTATTTTATTACCCCGCGCGCACATGCGCGAAGCGGGGTTAAGCAATCAGTTTTGTCCGTCTGTCTGTCTGTCGTCTGTCTGTCAGGCGAAAAAAATTGAAATCTCGCCACATAGACCATCGAAATGGAGTCAAACAATAGCAAATAGCAAAAAACTGCTCTATGTGTACCTGACTGAAGTCAAGGCGCTCCGTTTCGCTGTATTTCGGCTATTTCCTACTTTTCATAACTATTCATAACATTGGCTCCTCTTCGTGACTTCAGAGTCCCATCAAGAACAGGACACGCAGTGCATTTGGAAACTTCATGCTTCGAGATGACCGCTAGGAAACAGTGCTTTCTCGCGATCTATGTACTTCACAGACATCATGGCTATTGTTTCGGCTGTTTTTTCCAGCTATTTCCTATTATTCGTAACATTTGGCCCCACCTCTCCAGCTTCACAATATGTATATACGGTAAGCGGTCACTCCCACACCTTGGATATGGCCATACACGAACACAGTATATGCGATAGCAGCCCTGTTCGATGTGCATCGGCAGAGATGTCACGTCGATTGTAGCTGCACTGCATGCATCCTAGCCTGACGTTCAGCGCGGGGTATGTGTTCTATGAACACCTCTAGTTAACTCTTTACCAACGAATGACTGCAAAATACAGGGTTTATGCTTCCTTAGGTTGTTTCTTATGGTTGGTAAAGAGTTAAACGATGTTGATATTGGTCCGGCAAGAAGTACATACTTAAGGAATAAGTACCAGAAAAACACGTGTGCATTCAGAAAGTCTGACTGACACATTTGCTAATGCTCACAATCCTCAAGCCTTCCAACTTTCGATCACAAAGAACATCGCTTGTCATTCAAGTGAAAATGGACATTGGCGTATATATCTACATGTGCAAGGACAGCAGCACATGTACATACATGTAGCTACATGACAAAGTTGCCCTTCAGAATGAACACACAGGCCTTAATCTTACCTAGCTCGCAGGTACTTCAGCAGACTCTGATCAACTGCACCACTAGCTGGCTCGAATTGTTTCCAGGCTACTTGTAGGGGGCAAAGCCAATTAAAGCAGCAACGGCGGCTAATGGGAAGACAAAAGCATGCATATATTATGAATGCTAATAACCAAGAGTTAGAATCTTTGTACATACATTCATCCATGCAGAGTGATATAAGGGGTTATTAATTTACATGGAACAATTTGTCACTTATACCAGCAACATACTGCAACCTTGCTAATCGATTTCTCAGTGATTGGCTTTCCTCTGTCGTATTCTTTGTTTTAAATCACGTACCATCAACAATAAGCGCAATACCATCACCAGGAGTGTGTTTGCCTTTTGATCAGACAAGAATGTTGCATGAGATGCCGCTTGGAGTAGTCTCGTGCCCAGCCAGAAACCTACGGAATATCCGTCTGGCGACTTTCAGCAACATTCTCGGCCTTCATTTAATATTCATAGCTCAGCTAACCGCCTGAAACCGGACAGAACCGGAAGTCCCACGCATGAAATAGTATACATAATTGCAAGAGATAATTGAATTTTCTACAACTTCTCTACCATTTCATTGCCAGTCTGAAATTCCTGCTTAAAAGGTATGACTTTTAACGAAGATTGAGGTTTCTGCGCAAAATCGCCAGACCCTCTTTCCCGTGAGGGGTGGGGTCTGGGCATGAGACTATATTTGGAGTAACTATACCATTAAAAATGACTGCCATCCCTATAGGTCCCCCAGGGAGGACGACTGTGTTCGAGAATGTCCCTCCAGATACCTACTCTCTGCGTGTGACCGCAACAGCAGGTGTGGAGGAAGCGGTGGTGTTTTGGAAGGTGTATGTCCCTGCCAGGCCCACCATCTGCAGTGTGAATCTCATCAATTTTGGCCTGGCCGTTAACGGTACTCGTGCAACTGTGGAATTCCAGGGGGTGGGGCCTACTTCTGGGTTCTCGTGCCGACTGGACAATGGGCAGTTTGACAGCTGTGAGTTGTTTGCAAACCTCATCACACTTGCCTCATTTCCCTCCTTCATAATTACATTACGTATGTGTCTTAATTTTAATCATTGGTTGTGTTCGGTTTCGGTTTTGTTTATCTCCACTGAGGATCTTTGAGCTGAGTTTGCTGCTTTAATGTAGCTTGTCTTTGATCTGGTTCTCTGGACAGTATGTGGTTTAAATTTACTGCAGTGTTCTCGCCAGAAATATTTTAGGAAGGGTGCAGATTCATACCACTGAGAAACCTTGTGAAGTCTTGCTTAGTCAAGTATTTCAAGTGGTTGCTAAAAGTACAATGGGGCGGCAAATTGCGCATTAGAAATCCTGCCTAAAAGTGTGACGTTTTAGACCGAGGTTTCTGCGCAAAGTCGCCAGACCCTCTTTCCCGCGAGGGGTGGGGTCTGGGCATGTGACTATGTGCAATACCATTACCAGGAGTGTGTTTGCCTTTTGATCACTGACAAGAATGTTGCATGAGAGATGCCCATGATCATTGCTTGGAGTGGTCTCGTGCCCAGCCGGAAACCTACAGAATATAAATATATGAAAGGCTCAGAACCAGAGTGGTCTAACCCACAAACATTGAACTAGCCCCCCTAAACTTGAGAATACTGTTAAAATGTGTTTCAGGAGCTGCTGAAATTTCAAGAATTTGAAAATTTCAGTCAAATACTCATACCCATTGCATATTTTTTACTCCATTTTTGTGCAATTCATGCAATTTCCAGTACTTGATTTTGGGTTAGACCACTCTGGTTCTCAGCCCTTCATATCCGGTTGCTAAAAGTACATTGGGGTGGCAAAGGGCACATTAGAAGCCCAGAGGGCACAGTGCCCTTTGGTAGAGGCCTAGCGAGAACACTGGCAGACTTTCCGATTTACTGGGAACAAGTGAGTCTAGGCTCTGTCCCGTATTTTTCAACACATTGAACTCTTGGTTCTTCCTCTCCATGCACTCTAATAATGGTTCTCCCCTTGCAGGTGTTAGCCCACTGTCCTTCTCTAGGCTGACTCCAGGTGAGCATCGGCTCAGGGTCTTGCCTGAAGGATGCTCGCAAATACAGGGGCAGACTTTCCGATTTACTGTTTGATAACGTAACGATTTTGCCATGCACTTGGTTTTTTGCTACCATGCACTAGAACATTTAGTTTGATGCAAGTGCAATCTGGTTGTCCTAGAATTATTACCCTGCTGAATAATTTCCTAGAATTATTACCCTGCTGAATATTTTCTTACCCTAGCTGCTGAATATTTTCCTAGAATTATTACCCTGCTGAATATTTTCCTAGAATTATTACCCTGCTGAATATTTTCCTAGAATTATTACCCTGCTGAATATTTTCTTGCATTTTATGTGTACAATCTTACTGCATGGGCAAGTGGTTAAACCATTAAAGCGCAGTTTGACTATCGACCAAAGTCTCTCAGGTAGGAATACCCGTGCACCTTCACAGATGATGCCACTCCTACCTGCCCTTTGGTTAAAAGAGCTTAGTGCTACTCACGTGACCCTCAACAAATCAGACGCCTCAGAATCGATCACATGACGGAGCATTAAATCGCTTAATGCACACTTTAGTGTGCATTATCTAGATAATGCACACTTTTCAAAGATCAAAGGCTGTCTCGGGTCAGTGGGTTGCACTAAGTAGTTTAGATACCAGTTTGCAGTGCATTACGGGTTTTAGTGCACTCGGGCAATCTAGTTAACGGTCTCTTAATGGAGGTGAAAATGAGCACCATTTAATCTTATTGGCATAATGTGGGAGATTTGACCTGGGCATGCATCATACCTGGCTATACAGTAAGCTAATATGCTACAGGTCTTCAGCACATAAGCTATATAGCACACAGAAATATAGTACCGTACACATACCCGGGGCCCAGGCCAGAATCATGATATGTACGAAATACAGGCCAGAATCATGATATGAACCATTGGCTGCCT
Source organism: Axinella damicornis (assembly GCA_963931865.1). NCBI lineage: Eukaryota > Metazoa > Porifera > Demospongiae > Axinellida > Axinellidae > Axinella > Axinella damicornis. The sequence continues at coordinate 3,152,736 of OZ007518.1, forward strand.
CATTATCCACGAAGTTCTACTAGATGTGACATAATATTCTAAACAACAAGGATACTGCATAGTTAATTATTATAATTATGCTGATCAGTAGGTTTTCATTCCAGAATATACAATCATGGCTACAAACTGTGGTTTGCACCTCAGTTCTACTAAGCATGCTAGGAGCCTCATAAGATCCTATAACTGTTGCTCAACCACCCACTTCTTTCAGTGAAATCACAATGCCCTCTCTTCTGCAGTTCTTGCTTCCTCCCAGCTGTTTCATGATATCTGAGGATGAGTCATGCATTGTGAGGTCACAAGGACCCTGTAGATGGTATTCACAGTCAATTTGCTGCAATGGAAACACAGTGTTGACCCACACAACTTAAGTGTACCATATTCACAGTCAAAACTTCCACCAATGTAAACCTGTTATTGTTGACCTTTGGACCCTAAAACATCCTTCAATGGCTGCACTGTGCAACTGGTTAGCTATCTGCCAAAACGGCTAGCCGTCAAAGTCATGTATTGGCTAAGAGCTGTGGTATTTAACTGCTGGCTTGTATTGTGGGGTGTGTGTGTGTGTGTGTGTGTGTGTGTGTGTGTGTGTGTGTGTGTGTGTGTGTGTGTGGGGGGGGGGGGGGGGGGGGGGGGGGCAAGGTTGGTAAGCGGATCCTTTAGTGGATGGAACAGGTGCGGGGGACAGTTCAGGAGCCTGGGCAGACTCAACCATGTTTTAATTTTGGCACAGTGTTGATCATGATAGTCAAAATGTGTGTAGGAAGGTATATGACCCATACACTTATATAATGTAGTTCAAGTCGACCAATCATTGCAGTGTGAGAAGGTAATACTATTGAGTGTAGGCGTCAGCATGCATATGTGCATTGAAGCCTGAAGCGTGCCCTGTGCCACATGTTATGTAGTGTAGTAGGACTAACAGGCCGGATTAGCACGGATCGTGCAAGAGACTGAGAAAGGTAAAACTCATACTACATGCAGGGCTGTAGCCGCCTGTAAGGTTGGTCAGGTTCAACCTGACCACTTTTGGGTAAAAAAAACTTAGCGGCAATGACAATTATTGCACGTACGCGGCGCGCACAGCAGACCACCCCACGTTTTTTGCGGTGATCGATCGCAATACGTATACTAAGATGGCTGCGAATAGCTTGAAGCTGTCACTTCCTTAGTCTTCTCATCATCCCCAATAACTTTTTGAGTTTCCCAAGCGAACTTTTGGTAAGTCAAAACCTGTACTGTGCTCCGCACAGAGCCAGTGGTTTAATAGCCAGCTGGCCGTTCCTGCACTACGACGAACAGGAAGCGCTGAGTCTGCATGCGACATGTCACTGTAGCCATAGATATCCATGCTCTAGCTAGCAAGCACTGTGCCCACAGCTGCAGATCTATATAGACCCCGGTTGCCACATTCTTACCCAACAATTGCATCAGAAACCACCTCAGAAGGCCAGAAATCCCAAAAATTTCCTGGGGGGGGGGGGGGGGGGGGGGGGTTCACCCAGACCCCCCCCCCCCCCCCCCCCCCCCTACAGCAGCACGCTTCACGCGCATTTCTTCGCACCGGCCGGTCAGCCAACACTGCTGTTCAACCTGACCACTTCAGATGTCACGGCTACGGCCCTGACATGAGCAAGCCAGTGAGTACAACTCCATTAGACCCTCCTTCTTCTAATATACATTTGGGGCAACTCCGTTTCGAATAGCTACTTGTTTAAAATGTACGCTTCAATTCTGGTTTGACACTCCATTTCCATGATCACCATAATGGACTTTGAGTACAACTGCCCATGCACAGAACTCATCAAATGATGACATCATACTGACATGTACCACATGTACTAACCATGGCCGGAGGAGTCACAAATGATGACATCATACTGACATGTACCACATGTACTAACCATGGCCGGAGGAGTCACAAATTCCATTCCACTTGACATGACAGTGCCCTCTCTAATCTAGAGTTGCAACCACTGCAAGATGTCAGTGACCTAAATTCCTGAGCTCACACAATGGTACCTCTATAGAGTACCATTGTTCGAGCTCAGAAGTTTCATTCTGTTAGGTTATAGAGGCACCATTCTGTGAGCTCAGAAGTTTAATTCTTGAGGTCACATGACATCTAGAGCCGTTACATTGTGTGAGCTCGGGAGTTTCAATCTGCGAGGTGCAGTGGTTGCAACTAGATTCGAGAGGGCACTGTCATGTCAAGTGGATTGGAGCAACAATGGAAGATGTGGCTACGGTTGTTAGCTAGGTGTGTGTGGAAGGAGGCACAGGGCACACTTCAAAGAGAAGTCGGCTTCCATGCATAAATATCACAGGTCAACAATGTAGTACGGTTAGTATAGCTATGTATACTTACCATTCAGAGTGTACATAGAGGAGAGCTTCCTTGTATGACCTCACATGACATCTTGAAACTATATTGAGAGGAAAAAAGTGGTAAGAGAGGGAGTGTGCCGCCATACATCAATGAATAATTACCCACAGGGTCGAAGGTCGTTTTCATTGTGTAAGAAGTATGACTGTGAATACCATGCATTCAAGATGTTTTTACCCCTGGTTCTCTACATTCACCAGTTTCCTATCCATTATAGAGGTTGTTTCAACATGTCATGCATGCTCATACAAGGAAACTTGTGACCTGTGCCCTCTAACATTAAACCTCTATGGTGATCTTAACAACATGTTTACTTTGGGGCAATGACATTCTGAAAATATAGAACACCTGCTTTTAAACTCTGACCTCACACTGTTGATGGAAAGTTAGTATAAAAGTGAAGGACCTGAGCAGATTATCCAAGTCCTCTCCAATACAGACTCCGGAGAAGAAGGCACTAAAATCAACCCTAAGGATAACGGCAGTGACATGGCGAGAACAGGTACGTATGCGTCGACCATTGTTAGCTGTACGTACGTATGTTCCACCATATATCATAATACTATATCTATATATGGTTCTAAATGCACCATATGACCATATGAACATTGATTTCTATTGTGCAGGAATCTGCCTCACTCTACTGGTCCTTATCGCCACTGGAGCATACTCTGAAAAATGCCCAGAGAAACGTAAGCTACATTTCTTGGCAGACACCTGTTTGTCTATTGCATTTCTGTAGCAGTGCCATTTACTTAGTAACTTTCCTTTTCCAGCCAAAGCGGTGAAGATTGGAGTGATCGTACCAGAAACAGGAGAGGCTGGCTACCTGGGCAAGGTGGTAAAGGCAGGGATCCAGAAGGCAGTCGACGATGTCAACCAGCTCTGCAGTGACGGCCTGTGCACTCAGCCGCAGCTCATCTACCGAGACAGCCAATCCTCCCCAAGCATTGCCCTACATCATTTCGAAGAACTTTACAATGCCGGTATCCGAGTGTTTGCTGGACTAGTCACCAGTGCTGAGACACTAGCAGTGGCAAGCTATGCTAAAGACAATGGGCTGGAAGTTACCTTACTAAGTGCCAGCAGCACAGCCTCCCAGCTCTGTGGCTACAGCGATATCCTTGTTCGCTTGTCAATGGACGATAAGGCTCAGGCAGAGGTCATTTTTGATGTCATGAAAAATAACGAAAAGCAGCAGATTCTCCCCATCATCAGGGATGACGTCTATGGAAACGGACTGATTGACGATATTAGAATGAAAGCTGACAGCATGATTGGCGGACTTGAAGTTCTACAACCAATCAGTTATGGCCCTAACACAATCACAGATGCTGGAATAGCGAGAAGAGTTATTCAGAGGCTCTGGAACGCTCATGCACAGTATCCCGACGCAAAGATCCTCCTCGTGGCTTACAGTGAAGCTGAGTTGTTGCTTCAGGCTGCTAGTGAATTCCCTGCCCTCACAGAAACAAGTTGGATGGTATCGGACTCCCTCGTCTTCTCCGATCTCAACCTCACTGACTCAATTATCCTGGAGGGAGTGACGTACACGGGAAAGACGGAAGGTATGAGGTCTCTCAGCAAATATGCTGCCCTCTTTGAACACCTACATGCAAATAGTCTTGCAACCATGCCCCAGGCTGCTCTAGCATACGATTCCATATCCTTCGCCCTCCTTGACTACAACTATGGAACAGCTCTTGCCAGCATCTCTGTTCATGGACTAACAGGAGCTCTGGACTTTTCTAGCAGTGGAGATCGCATGATAGGCTACTACAAGTCAGTTGTACACTTTGGTGATCGTGCTGAACACACAATTCTGTCTCAATCTCAGTGGATTAGTTTGGACCGCTATAAAGTCATAAAGAATGATGACAGCGGAACTCTTCCGATTCAGGTTACCGAAAGTGCTCTCCCGGCAGCTACCATCCACAAGACTTCCATTCTTCAAACACTTTCATCAGGTGGGGAAAATTGCACAGACCCTATGATCACCTTCACTCTAGTGGATCCCGACACAATGCTAGAGATTGTAGAAACCTACACACCGGCAAGCTTTCCACAAAACATCACCATTCCAGCACAGAATGGTTGGTCAAGTTATGTTTCTTGCCAGACAGAAGAGGGAGCTTTCGTGGTACAGATGGAATGCACCCCGGCAGACGAGGCAGGCGAACAAATCGAGTGTGCAACAGTAATCCAGACACCCACATCAGAGAGAGCTCTCCCAGCGTGGGTAGTCGGATGCAGTGTGGCTGGTATCGGTTGCGGGGTCTATGCAGTTGGTACCCATTGGGACTGGTGGGGTAGGAATCGGATAGTTGGTACTGGTTGTGGAGTGGCTGAAATCGGGTGTGGACTAGTTGGTTAGTGTCTCCACAAGCACTGCTGAATGTTACTAGCTGATTCAAAATAGTTGCTTTACATTTCAGTTTTGTATCCATTAGCCCTGCTATTCACACAATTGCCAATTGTAAGTTTGAACAGCACTGCTTCTGTGGGTATGTCATACTGTGTAGAATCCTCATCTAGTTTTATTCTGTACTTGTTTTGGCCTGAATAAGTCTTAAATTAATTTTACGCTAGAGCTCAATCCTTGTGAGCACTCTGCTTACAGACCTAGCGTCTTAGTAACATCCTGATATCTGGTGTACGGCAGCAGCCTTGTGGATTTTAAAACTGTAAGGAACGTCAAATGGATGAGCCCATACCGTACATTACACCCCAGATACCTAGCCTTAATTGTTCCCAGGCCCCGCCCAGCTACCAGATACCAGTAACGGACTTCCTTGATAGAGATTCCATGTGCCAAAGTTTCGGCATCATGATGACCTTGAAAAAGCTATGTAGTTGTGTTTGGGAAATTAGGCACAAGGTTGAAGGAATAGTGCCGTGAGGACAACAAACGTCACGACAAAACTTGCTGATCCTCCATATTGAGCAGCTGTGTTTTACGTGACTGGCTTAGAAACGGAGGAGTACTACTCTGTCAACTGTCACTGCATATATCACAGTTTACCATGATGATTAGATTGAGAAGCTACGCGACCTAAATTTCAAGTGAGACAGTAGCTGCCGTTTTACTGCTATTGAGGCCGCGACCTAAATTTCAAGTGAGACAGTAGCTGCCGTTTTACTGCTATTAAGGCTCCGTGTTAGTGGAAGTACTTAGTCATGTGATTTAGTGACGTCAATGCAGCTGCTCTATGCAAATTATTGCAGGGCAGTCAAAAGCCTACATTTATAGCATTGCATCCAGGTGGTCTTTTAGCTACTTACCAAGTGTGCCAAGCAGTGGAGAGAGGTGTTGATACCCATAATTCTATGGGTATCAACCCATAGAATGTAGTTGTAGTCTGGTTACCAGACCCAACCCATGAGTTGGGTCTGAGAACCAGACTACTCCAGTTGGCGCTGCTGGTTAATCATATTCTGAACCTGGAAACAGCTCTACATTTGGAAATTATACTGACCTCACCCCCCTTCCAAAGCTGTCCATCTCACAGAGTTCGCAGAAATCCAGCTCTCTCTTCCACTTGAGCAAGTTGTTTTAACTCTAGCTGCATACTGATGTCTCATCCTGAAGCTTTGACCTCCAGGACATATTAGCTCTCTGTAGGTGTAGGTGACCTTTGAACCGCGGAGGGGCGCGCGCAACCGGAAGCGGGTTTAAATACTGAATTTGTGGCAAGTTTTGGCGGGAAGTCGGGATGGCACACTCGCTAAGCACTTGCTTTACAGCCTGGGGGTTGAGTGTTCGTCTCCCCAATAACCGAGTACGAGTCTGGGCCACTCCGTACACACCGGTTCCTGACTTCCCCGCCTAGCAGCCGGAGTACGCCGGTTCCCATCTGACCACCGAAGCTAAAGAAAGGTGTTCTGGTTGAAAGCAGGTTAGCCTCCTGTGATTCCAGTCACCGACGCCTATCCAGCGCTCCTGAGGCTTACACTTCGGTGTCTGACCTGTCACGGAGGGGTAGGTGTGTTGCTAGGTTGTATTTTTTTCTTTTTTTCCCCCTTCTTTTTTTTCTTTTGGTTGAGTGTTCATTCAGGGCTGCTATATATATAGTATAAGTATAGCTTATTCTTTTTTTTTCTTTTCTTTTTTTCCCCCCTTTCTTTTTTTGTTCTTTTGGGTGTGTTCAATCGGGGCTGCTAGACTATATAGGCTTATTCTTTTTTTTCCCCCCTTTCTTTTTTTTCTTTTGGGTGTGTTCATTCAGGGCTGCTACAAGTAGACTATATTATAGGCTTATTTTTTCCTCCTTTCTTTTGGGTGTGTTCATTCAGGGCTGCAACAAGTATAGGCTTATTCTCCCTTCAGCTGATTTTGCTGTTCATCTATAATATTGTTTCCTTTCACATGACTTATAGTTATCGACACATGCGCATATCCCCGCCCCCACTGATAGACAGCTGTTCACACTAGATTTTCTATTCGGCTATAGCACGTTTACTCACACAATCATAACATAGCCATGCACAGATCGTGCTTTACGTTGCAAAGTCATAAAACCTAGCCGGCCCCTAGTAACAGTATTGCCGGATCGAGGTCCAAGCCAGGGACTCTCCATGTGTGTGGGCTGCAACTATGTCTGGCCCATGGGGAGTAAACAGCACTAGTAAACACAGCACCTAATTATCCCTTCAGCAGTCATCATCGCCTGAAGTATACATGCACCCAAAGTTATCACCGTTGACCCAAACATTTATGTAGTGGAAGAGTGATGTGATATATGAGTTTGTGGTGCCAGTCGCTGGGTGATATGATCAGAGATCTCTTCGAATCTGCTACTGCAAACGGTCAGGAGTTGATGACTACCCCTCAGCAGAACCACCCGCCTGGGAGAGATGCAGATCAGAGCGGTCAATGCGGTTCACACCAACTTAGCATTCAATAGGGAACTTGCATGATTACGTCACGAGCGGATGGACACGCCCACTTACGGTATCACGTACCATGACACTATAGAACAATTAAGGTAATGCCATGCCAATTTCTTGAGACTGCCCCATGGTAAGTAATATACACCCTCTGCTGAACACTGGACCTGACATGCAGCAGATTCTAAAAGTTATTAGGGTATGTTCCCTAAAAGTTATTGCAAGTTCCCTATTGGTGCCTAATATGCTAGTTTTCTTGGGCTAGGAGTGAGATACGAAGCTGGGATTTGGCGGAATACTGACCTCACCCTCATTCCAAAGCTTCAGAAGGAGCATGCCAATTTCACAGAATAGCCTGTCGCCTCTTCACTACAGCAAGTCCGCTACCACAGTACCATGCCAGCCAGTCTCGCAACCTGACTGCAGCCGTGACCTTTGAACCGCGGAGGCGCGCGCAACCAGAAGCGGGTTTAAATACTGAATTTGTGGCAAGTTTTGGCGGGAAGTCGGGATGGCACACTCGCTAAGCACTTGCTTTACAGCCTGGGGGTTGAGTGTTCGCCTCCCCAATAACCGAGTACAAGTCTGGGCCACTCCGTACATACCGGTTCCTGACTTCCCCGCCTAGCAGCCGGAGTACGCCGGTTCCCATCTGACCACCGAAGCTAAAGGTGTCTGGTGGAAAAGCAGGTTAGCCTCCTGTGATTCCAGACACGCCTATCCAGCGCTCCTGAGGCTTACACTTCGGTGTCTGACCTGTCACGGAGGGGTGGGTGTGTTGCTAGGTTGTCTTTTTTCTTCCTTTTTGCTTCTTTCTTTTTCTTCTTTCTTTTTCCTTTCTTTTTTTTTTTCTTTCTTTTTTTTTCCTTTCTTTTTCTTTCTTTCTTTTTTTTTCCTTTCTTCTTTTTTTCTTTCTTGTTCATACAGCTAAGGAGGCGCATTGTTCTTCTATCTATGTTCCTTTTCTTTTTTTTTGTTTTTCTTTCTTTATAATAATAATAATGACTATCTCAGTATCCTTTGATCCACACTGACTCGACTATCCGTCAACTATTGTACTCCCCGAGTTTACTTGCTGCGTGCACGTACGCCTTGATTGTTGAGTCAAAGAGGCTAGCTAGCTGTGGTATGGTAGCCATGGTGTCTATGTCAGGTAAGATTGTGTTTTTGACATTAGCACCATATACCGGATGTCACATTACTTTCCGCATACATTCAACGTTAGCCTATAGGGAGTTCAATACTCTCTTCTTCATTATACACTCTTGATGTACCATAATATTATGCACAGCAAAACTCCACCAACGTAAACCTGTTATTGTTGACCTTTGGACCCTAAAACATCCTTCATTGGCTGCACTGTGCAACTGGTTAAGCTATCTGCCAAAACGGCTAGCCGTCAAAGTCATGTATTGGCTAAGAGCTGTGGTATTTAACTGCTGGCTTGTATTGTGTGTGTGTGTGTGTGTGGGGGGGGGGGGGGGGGGGGGGGGGGGGGGGGCAAGGTTGGATCCTTTAGTGGGTGGAACAGGCGCAGGGGACAGTTCAGGCCTGCAGACTCAACCACATAATATAATTATGTAGTTCAAGTCAACCAATCATTGTGTGATAAGGAAATAACTATTCCGAGTGTAGGAGTCAGCATTCATAATTATGTGCATTGAAGCCTGAAGCATGCCCTGTGCCACATGTCATGTAGTGTAGGACTATAACAGGCTGGATTAGTGTGGATCGTGCAAGAGATCTGAGAAATACTGTTCATGTAGACTTATGATTTTTTGAAACTTGTGTTTCATGCAGTTTCAATAATTATAATTATAACCAATGGGGATTCTTCATCAATGGCATTACCATTCCTAAAGCTTAACAGCTACTATTACAATGATAATAATTATTATCCTTGCCATAAAGAAAAAGAAACTAACAGCATAAGCAGAATACACCATCACTACACAAGCTCTCCTATTAGTGATATACTAGCCATGCCTAGCTACATCTAGTCCATTCTGATTGTCATCACTAGTTCACTGTGATTGTTTATACAGCAAGATCACTGAGAGGGACCCTCAAAGGAGGCCTCCTTGCGAGGGGCACCTGAGAAATACGATTCTCTACCCAGATTTTGCTCCTCCCACTTGGCCTGCTCCTGAAGCTTGTCTCGCAACGTGGTCTTGTGCTCCTGGAAGGATGGATTTACAATGCATACAGACATGAAAAGGAGTTCACCTCTCCTTGGCTATCTTCATCTGCTCTTCCTGCATACAGACACAAAACCTCACCTCTGCCTTGAAGCGTTCGAGCACATCCTTGACCATGGTCTTCAGTTCCTCCAGGTGGCGGGCAGTTTCATCCTCTTCCTCACCCAGTGTCAGTGCTACCAGCAGAGGGAAGAACTCCAGCTTTCCACCGTGAATCTGGAAGGATGGGAGAGTGGAGAAGTTGAATCTCCCTGTGATGTTGGGATGATCAAAATCCTCTCACCATGTTGTAGACAAAGCTCTCGATGGCATTGTGGTCACTGACATCAATCTGGTCCAGGTAGATAGAGTAGTAGATGTAGTCCCACATGTTGTGGTCATTCTTCACATGGTAATCAAATCCCTACAGAGAAGAGAAGGCACCAGCAATCAATACAAACCTAAAATGGAAGTAGGCACCTACTATTCATGAAATATTGAATGCATGTTGGCATAAGACTCACCTTGGCCTTACGTTCAAACTCATGGCTGGGGATGCCGCATATGAAACAGAAGGCCTTCTTGTCCTGCTCTATATGGTACTATATGTGAACGCATCAAATAAAAATCGGGAATAAAACGCATTTCAAAGTTTGCACCCCCCTGAGATGGGAATTGGTTCTAAATGTGTTTCAGAAGATTTTCAAGAATTGAGTTTCTCCAATTTTCAGGCATTTCTTCGAAGGGGGTGCACAAGTTTTAATCCATTTTTAAGCAATTTGGACAATTCCCCACATTTGACTGTGTTTTATTCCCGATTTTTACTTGATGCGTTCACATATGCAAGAAGGAGAGAAGGGATTTTTTGCAGGCAATGTAAAGGGCGCACAAACTGTGTGTAGTGCTCCCGCCTCACCCTCTCCTCCCTGAGCTCGGAGAATGTGTCCACAATGATACCGAACACGATGTTCAGTCCAATGGTGGTCACAATGATGAAGAAAGAGATGTCATAGAGCAGCCGCAGTCCAGCCACACGCCACTCACCTTCTGGGACCAGTGGAACAACCTGGAGGGGGAGTAATCAGGGGCGTCGGAAGCAATTTAGTGTTGGTGTGGTGATGGTTTGCGCGCGGAGCGCGCGCGAATTTTTTTACGTAACATTAATTATTCATGAACAGTCGCGCACGTATTACGGGGTATAGCTGGGATTCGTAGATGGGAGAATTGTTGCTGTGTAGTCTGCGCTCGCAGAGTATGATGCCTCACAATAATTATTATGAACGTGTAAAGGCCATTGCTTATTCAGGCCAGAAAATTAAGAGTTCGGTTTGTGGTTCTGCGATCGCGCGACTACTGTACTATGAATTTTAAATAAGCACTTGGTCAAGCATTGGTCCGGCGTCCGCGGGACCTGCGGGACCGGCTCCGGCGCCCCTGAGTAATAGAGCAGTACTGCTATAAGGGATGCTGCAATGCTTCCAGGAAATTGGGTATTTTTACTAGCTGTATGTGGTGCAGCAGGCTGGTTCTAATATTACAATCCTGCTGCTGGTTACATCATGTGTGGAATCATGTTAGCAATGACTTGGGAAAATCCCTACTTGACTAATTGGCTTGCAGTTTGCATGAGGCTAATTGGGTACTAAGTGAGGAATGACATCACTAGCTGTGCACAGCACAAAATCACTTCACTCACACCACTGTCATCGGAAAATATTTCGTTCGAATACACTACAGAGTAAGGCTGGCCCTCTCGATAAGTTGGTGTGCAAGAAACGCTGTCCACAGTCTTGACCAGTTGCAACTCGCTGGTCGCGCAAGCTCGCGTATTAATATTGCAGTTCGTTCATTATGCAAATGTCACGTGAGGACCATTTAGTTCAGTCAGGAGTCGTTCAAGTACTATAGTTGCCAGGTTGTGATTCCGAGGACAACAGGCGACGAAGCCACAATGCTGACTGAGAATGTAAATGCCAGAAGCACACAGCAAAAAGTGATGCTTTACAGAATACCGGTAGCTAACTCATGATCAATGATGACGGATGATGTCAGAGAGAGGGCTCGCTTCAAAGAAAATTGGTCACTTCTAGTAGGCAAGTTGACAAGGACAGAATGTGAGTGAATGAGTCCCTCCAGGAGATAGCTACCAGAAGAAAGTGAATGTTCCACTGCCCGGCTAATGGACCTGGCAAATTACCATCACAATGGATGGTTGGCACCCAGACTTATCACAACACACAACATTCAACAAGTGCTGGAAAAGCCAATGTACCAGTCCGATATGGTCGATGAGTCCATATCGCAAGACAGAGATGAGGCACTCGAACAGTGTGTTGCAGAAGAGGTCTCCATTGTTATTCGGGGCGAGGAATGACTCGTGCAGGAAGGCAAACGACACCACAGAATAGATGTATAGCACCACAAGACCCAGGATGGCCACCCACACCAGAGCAATGCCTGCATAGGAGGGAGTGTGACTGTGTGGCCTAGTGGTTAAAGCACTCGACTGTGGTGTGAGAGGCCACAGGTTTGAGTCCCACCAGTTGCACCTAGGAAGGGTTTTTGCTGGTTTCCCTTCCCAGGAGAGGCTTTAAACAAGTATTAATTGCTTCCTGCTAATCCTGCCCATCTGGGAAAAATGTTCCTAAAGAAAAAAAAAGAAAAGAAAAAAAAAAGAAAAAAAAAAAGAAGATGTTGAACATCAGCTGTACATGTACCATAAGAAGTAATATGGGCAGTATACTAGTGGGTCAGAATGTGTAGTTTGACCGACAAGATTCCATGATGTTTAGATCCTGCTAAGTGAATCTTACCGTTCTTAGTGATGGAGCGCAGCACCCTCTGCAGGATGTCATTGTTGATGATGATGTGCAGGAGACAGAAGCAGTAGAAATATCCCCAGAAGGCTATGGAAAGGACGGATGCTGCTACAAACAGCTGTGTGCGTGCGTGCGTGCGTGTGTGCGTGCGTGCGTGCGTGTGTGCGTGTGCGTGTGTGCGTGCGTGTGTTTGTTGCAGGGGGGAAGAAGATGTATATAGCTTATAATTTTAAAAGTGTTGTGACTGTACTCAACTTATAGAGTAAGCAATCAATCTTCGGACAACTGGTTATCGGATGTGCTAGCACAGCGTCTAACCATTAAACTGTGGGTGTAACATCGACGACAAATGTTGGCCGCACTGAAGTCAGTTTTGAAGTAATTTGTGTCACTCCTATGTGTCACTGCATGCAGACAGTACAGAGCTATTATATAAGCTCCCAAAACTGGTCTCAAAATCATCAATGATCAGATGAGAATCATGAGAAAACTAGAGGTGCTCAGCAGAGCACGTACCCCGTGCGCAACTTTGACTTGACAGCTACCACCCATTATTCATACAGCATGCACGATGAGCTAGCTAGGCCACGATTTACAGTGATGTCAGCATAATGAGATACCGTAAGTTGTGGCAGTAATGTTAGAAATAGGGTGTGGTCAAGTTGTATAAATTAGAAGCACAACTTTCACGCAGCTTTTCTCAGCCTCTCGAGTAGATCTCTGGTCCGTGAGTTACGTAGACGCTAGTATTTTCTGAATTCTGACACTTCTATCCTGAAATAAGCCTTCAACAAGGCCTTCACTGCTCAAACTGGGCTGCTTGGACGGACAGACTGACAGACAAACTGATCACTCTACCCCCTGCTGCGCATGCGCACGAGGTAATAACTAATCGGACAGGAGCTATGTTATTGCACATGACGTACATATTTGATTATGCTTATTGTTTATTGTGCATAGAATATGTACTCTCCCTTTGTGTGGGACTGTCCAATCCAGCATACACTCATCTGAACATTGATGATTCAGACATCTACTTCCAATGCCTGTATACAGCTCTGTAGCAACACACACAAAAGGCACCAATAGACCTTATGTAATTACGTCACAAAATCGAGTGCACGTGATGCAGGCAGCCATGAATTTCATTAAAATTAAGTGCACGTGACGCCCGCAGCCATTTTGAGTGGCAAGAATAACATTGCTAGTACGGCAAAAATTCCGAGATTTGTCTGCTTCTCAGGGATCAGCCTGATCTTAGCAGGTATGCTAACTACCTAATAGAGAACGTTAACATACTTGAAAGACAGCTGTGCAGCTGCGTGCATTTCTGCAATCACAATAGAACGTACCATCTTCTTGCCACTCATGACACGGAGCCTTATTGAGAATACGGAAAGATTGTGGGCAGATAACCAGCTATGACGTCAATTGCATAAGGTCTATCTTGGGATGCAGACTTGGGTGGGGCTGACCTCTAACAACAATGCAATTCCTGCACAATCTGATGCTTCGGAATTGCATGCACTAACACACCCGATAATACATTCGAACATCGATTTACTTTACTCAACCCATACTTACCACGACATACACAGTCTGCAGCCCCAAAATGTTCACATCGGAGTATGTTTCTTCTGGTGCTGGGTGCCAACTGAATGGGGAGTGGGGAGGTACATGGTATTAAAACATGTTTATTTATAAACAAGTGCTCCCATACACACAGGCACACATACAGATCTACACATAGCTACAGATGGACACCCACATATGCACACACATACATAGACAGACAGACAGACAGACAGACAGACAGACAGACAGACAGACAGACAAACACAAGTACACACCGGGCTATGGGAATGTAGAAGAAGCGTGGCAACACAAAGTTCTTCCAGTTTATGACGAAGTACTCCATCAGCATCCACAGGGAGAAGAACAAGTGTATAGCCCCAAAGACGTAGAGGACTATAGTGAACCAATCTTGAGTGTCCGGCCGAAACGCCCCTATTGCTTCCTCAAAGGTCACATTTGCACTGTGAGGGAGAGGAGAAGAGCAATGAAAGGTATATGTACGTGTATGAAGGGGATGGAGGAGGACAGCTCACTAGTTTGTCTCCCGCAGGGGTATGGGCACCTGATAGGTGATCAACAGGAACAAGTTCATCAACAAGGAGAGGAAGATCAGGATATAGTATCGTAATTGCCTGTGTGAGAATGTGTGGTGGTGTGAGGGTGTGAGGGTGCATGGGTGTGTGAGTATGAATGTGTGAGTGTGTGGGTACATGAATGTTGTTAGGAGAGGGAAGTAGATCCTCTATCAGCAACCCTGTGGTACTCACGGGAAGGAGATGAGGGGCCGCAACAGCCACGTCTTGTGCAGCCAGGCCTGGTGAAGGAAGGCAGGGTAGATTCATGTTAGTCACACCCTCACACCATCACCACACCACCCCCTCACATACATGATGGATGGTCTCCTTCTTGACGGCCTTCATCCAGTCCATGAAGTCCCTCAGCTTGTCCTCGGGTGAGTCACGATTCACGTTCCACTTCACCCTCTCCACCAAATCCTCTCGAAATGTGTTCTGAGGTGATGCAGACATGCACAGCTTAATTTTCGTATGTGGCACAGACATTGTGAACACGTGTCGTGGAACCACACATACACTGTGCTCACCGCTGGGTCAAACTGGAAGTGGACACGTGTCAGGATCTTGTCTCCATCCATGTTCCGATAAAACACCTCCACACTCCGGGAGTGGTCCTTGCAGAATTCCCATGCCTTGTGAGCCTCAGGTCGGGTTTCTTTTTGGGGCTCTGCGGGGGGGAAGGTGAATTAAACTATAACTTCGTTGCAGAGCAACAGGCTAGTATAAGTGGTTACAAACATCCTCTCTACATCCTGATATCCCCACACTCACCAGTCTGCTCCTTGATGCTGGGAGGGATTTTGTAGTCACTCAGGTGGACCAGGATGTGATAGGTTCGGAAGAGACCCTTCTTTGCCTCATCATCAAACCCCAATCGCTTCACTTGCGGATCGTTCATAAACTCATAGAAGTCAGCGAGGGTGTCGTGCAGGGCAGCGATGTCCAGTGCCCCTGCAATTTCCTTGGCCAGCTCTGAGCTCTTGTCACTGGTCTCCTCCAACATCACCTCCAGCAGCTCCACAGCTGATGCCTTCAGGTTCACTGACTGTGAGGGTGTGAGGGTGTGAGGGTGTGATGGTGTGAGTGAGTGAGATGTGTGACGGTGTGAGATGTGTGACGGTGTGAGTGAGGGAGATGTGTGACGGTGTGAGTGAGTGAGATGTGTGACGGTGTGAGTGAGTGAGATGTGTGATGGTGAATAGTGGTGCAAGTTAGCCTTGCTCCCAGGCCATGAGAAAGAGGCTACGGTGTGGGTGTGTGCATGTGCAGAGCTGGTGGTCCACTCACATCTTCCACAGTGTACCCCTCCGCTATGTCGATTTGGAAGATGCTGTTGAGTACCTCCAGAATTTGCCGGTTGAAGATGACTGCCTGGTTGAGGTAGTTGCCCACACATGTCTCAATCAGTGTCTGCAGAATGAGGTGCACAAGTTCCACTGTCTCCACATTGATGTCATGGTAGAAGCGCTGGATGAAGAGTGCCACGTCCCCAACAAGGTTGATGGTGTGGATGTTGTCCCGCTGCTCCCGGAGGTAGTTCTGCATGAGCCGATACTGCCCATCACACATCAGGCCCAGCACCTGCAGGGCCAGCTTCACGTGGGAGGAGTCCTCAAACGAGAGGAGCTCCACCAATGCTGCATCCAGGTCTTCGACGTCCTGTCAGGGATACAATAACAGATACACAGAGAGCATTACAAGGAGACCAGGCAATAACGTAGGATATCATCAGGATGCAGAGATCCTCCCATCGATATCCCATACACGTACCTCTCCTTTGTACTGCTTGGAGGATGTGCGGCGAGCAAGAGTGTCACGAACTGAACTTGGTTTTCGTGTCTACAGAGAGGGACCATATGTACTACAAGTAATAAAAAACATTTCAAAGATGTAGGGATACCAGAACGGCAAAAAGTAAGGAAACAAGGTAGGGATGATCGCACAAAACAGTGAAGTATTCAATCCCCCTACAGAGATCTTTTTCCATATACGTGTATAATAAAAAAAGATATGTAGGGGGATTGAATACTTCACTGTTTTGTGCGATCATCCCTACCTTGTTTCCTTACTTTTTGCCGTTCTGGTATCCCTACATCTTTGAAATGTTTTTTATTACTTGTAGTACATATGGTCCCTCTCTGTAGACACGAAAACCAAGTTCAGTTCGTGACACTCTTGCTCGCCGCACATCCTCCAAGCAGGACAAAGGAGAGGTACGTGTATGGGATATCGATGGGAGGATCTCTGCATCCCTACATCCTGTTACATTTTGAAATGTTTTTTATTACTTGTTTATGTCTTTTTTCTTTAGCAGCAGCGCATGCAATTTGCCATCACAGAGCAGAAGTCAGTGTCCTCACAAGTAGTAGGAGCCCTTGCTTTGGTATATGGACAATATTGACTCCGGTATTCACACTGCCAGCATTGGCTAAAGAATCAGACCCAAGTCAACCCTTTTCTGGATGGATACTAAGGCAGTAATCCCTGTCTGAAGATCATAATATTAGCTATACCAGAAGTAGCAAGATTTATATATTGTTGAGTCTTTAGATAGGCATTCAGCCCTCTCACAGAACACAGTAGGTAGTAAATTATACGCACAGAGTTAGAATTTACCTCAGTTTTATGAAGTTCGAAATTATGTCAACACAAAGGCGCAAGACACTTCTAATTCAGCGATCTTAAGTAATAATTACGTTCGTTGCTAAGTGATCGCGCATGCGTACAAACGAGAAAATGGCGTGACTAAAGAAGCCATAGTTATTGAGTGGGCAGCTGCAGCCGTCTGGTGAAAACTTGGAGGTTGCGAAAAAGCGATGGCCAGGTGCACTACTCGGTGTAAAATGCTGCTGTTTCGTGCGAAAACCATCATGAGGGATTGAGGCGACGTTGAGCTTGCCTGTCTGAAAGAAGAAGATTACACTCCTGGTATAGGAAAAATTGTGCCGCGTAAATAAATAAATAAATAACCTAATCAAACCTCACAGCACGCAGGAAAGGTCTACAGAGATTCTGACTACACCGTCGTGATCCCTATCATGCAGTTAGACAAATGCATAATAATTGTGCTGAAACTCACCTTGGTGGTGGAGATACAAGCGCTTATGTCTCGCCGTGGCCGCCATTGCTCGAGCGCTCTCTCCGACTTCCGGTGGCAGTACCGTTCTTAGCAAAGGCACACGAAGATTCTGACCACATGGCCGTGATCGCTGTCGTTCACCGACGCTTACATGCCAAAACTCACCGTGCTGGCAAAGTTGTAAGTGCTGTAGTAACTTCGTGTCTTCCCTTTGGCCGCCATTGCTAGCGATCGACAGAGCGTGGTTGCCACGTGGCATGTGCGTTAATTGGAACTAACTGCGATACTTAGCTTTCGCTACGGCGAGTCGCAGCCGGCGTTGCAACGGCTACCAGGAGTGCGGTTGCCCCTCGTTACACTCCTGGTATAGGAAAAATTGTGCCGCGTAAATTACACTCCTGGTAGGGGAAAAATTGTGCCGCGTAATCTAACTAATCTAAATAATTAAATAATCAAACCTCACAGCACGCAGGAAAGGTCTACAGAGATTCTGACTACACCGTCGTGATCGCTATCATGCAGTGACACGACCGTACAATAATTGTGCTGAAACTCACCTTGGTGGTGGAGATACAAGCGCTTTTGTCGTGCCGTCGGCCGCCATTGCTCGATCGTTCTCTTCGACGTTGGTGGCCAGTACAGTCATACGAAGGGCCCACGAAGATTCTGACCACACAGCCGTAATCGCTGTTGTTTACTGACGCTTACATACCAAAACTCACCGTGCTGGCAAGGTTGTAAGTGCTGTTATATTTCGTGTCTTCCCTTTGGTCGCCATTGCTAGCGTTCGTGGTTGCCACGTGGCAATAGCTTGTGCGTTAATTGGAACTAACTGTGATAAGCGCTACGGCGAGTCGCAGCCGGCGTTGCAACGGCTACCAGGAGTGCGGTTGCCCCTCGTAATCTAAATAATCTAAATAATCTAAATAATCTAAATAATTAAATAATCAAACCTCACAGCACGCAGGAAAGGTCTACAGAGATTCTGACTACACCATCGTGATCGCTATCATGCAGTGACACAACCACACAATAATTGTGGCGAAACTCACCTTGGTGATGGAGATACAATCGCTTTTGTCGTGCCGTCGGCCGCCATTGCTCGATCGTTCTCTTCGACGTGGGTTGCCAGTACAGTCATACGAAGGGCCCACAAAGATTCTGACCACACAGCCGTAATCGCTGTTGTTCACTGACGGTTACATACCGAAACTCACCGTGCTGGCAAGGTTGTAAGTGCTGTTATAATTTCGTGTCTTCCCTTTGGTCGCCATTGCTAGCGTTCGACAGAGCGTGGTTGCCACGTGGCATGTGCGTTAATTGGAACGAATTACAATAATTAGCTTGCGCTACTGCGAGGCAACCGCGGAGTTGCAACGGCTACCAGGAGTGCGGTTGCCCCTCGTTACACTCCTGGTATAGGAAATAAAGTGCCGCGTAATGTAATATAATCTAATATAATATAATGTAAATAACTCGTTCGAGTGATAGGAATGGCCTACGAAGATTCTGACTACACCTTCATGATCGCTATCATGCACTGTCCCAACCGTACAATTTTGGAGCTGAAACTCACCTTGGTGGTGGAGATATGAGCGCTTTTGTCTCGCCGTGGACGCCATTGCTCGAGCGCTCTCTCCGACTTCCGGTGGCAGTACCGTTCTTAGGAAAGGCACGCGAAGTTTCTGCCGTTCACTGACGCTTACATGCCAAAACTCACCGTGCTGGCGAAGTTGTGAGCGCTGTATAACAAGTTTCATGTCTTCTCGATCTCCTTGGGCCGCCATTGCTGACTCAGCTCAATCGATCGACGCGGTCCTCACGTGGCATGTGCGTTAATTGGAACGAATTGCAATACTTATCTTGCGCTACGCGATACGGCAGGTTGCAGCGCGGCTACTTTATGAATGGTACTTGAGAGCACTCTAAATCATTTCTGATCTTCCCTGTATATAGCTATCATGGTACACATGTGATGTGTGATAATTGGAACGAACTGTCACACTTAGCTTGTGCTACCATTTAACTGCGGCTACCAGGAGTGCGGTCGCCCCTCGTTACACTCCTGGTATAGAGAAAATTGTGCCGCGTAAATAATGTAACATAAACCTCACAGCACGCAGGAAAGGTCTACAGAGATTCTGACTACACCGTCGTGATCGCTATCATGCAGTGTTACAACCACACAATAATTGTGGTGAAACTCACCTTGGTGGTGGAGATAGCTACAAGCGCTTTTGTAGTGCCGTCGGCCGCCATTGCTCGATCGTGCTCTTCGACGTTGGCTGCCAGTACAGTCATACGAAGGGCTCACAAAGATTCTGACCACACAGCCGTAATCGCTGTCGTTCACTGACGCTTACATCACCGTGCTAGCAAGGTTGTAAGTGCTGTTATAGTTTCATGTCTTTCCTTTGGTCGCCATTGCTAGCGTTCGACTGAGCGTGGTTGCCACGTGGCATGTGCGTTAATTGGAACGAATTGCAATAATTATTAGCTTGCGCTACGGCGAGGCAACCGCGGAGTTGCAACAGCTACCAGGAGTGCGGTTGCCCCTCGCTAATAATGCAAATATAAACAAATAAAAAACCTCCCAGCCTGCAGGAAGGACCTACAAAGGTTCTGACTAAATATTCATGATCACTATCGTGCAGTGACCCAACCGTACAATTTTGTGGCTGAAATTCACCTTGGTAGTGGAGTTGTGAGTGCTTTTGTCTTCCCTTCAGCCACCATTGCTCGAGCGCTCTCTTCAACTTTCAAAGTTTCATTGCCACAAAGACTGACCACCCAGCGAGTTGCAACCGGTTGCATCGCGACTACCAGGAGTGCGGTTGCCCCTCGCTAATAATGCAAATATAAACAAATAAAAAACCTCCCAGCCCGCAGGAAGGACCTACAAAGGTTCTGACTAAATCTTCATGATCACTATCTTGCAGTGACCCAACCGTACAATTTTGTTGCTGAAATTCATCTTGGTAGTGGAGTTGTGAGTGCCTTTGTCTTCCCTTCAGCCGCCATTGCTCGAGCGCTCTCTTCCGAACATTCAAAGTTTCGTTGCCACAAAGACTATGACCACACAGCGAGTTGCAACCGGTTGTATCGCGGCTACCAGGAGTGCGGTTGCCCCTCGCTAATAATGCAAATATAAACAAATAAAAAACCTCCCAGCCCGCAGGAAGGACCTACAAAGGTTCTGACTAAATCTTCATGATCACTATCGTGCAGTGACCCAACCGTACAATTTTGTTGCTGAAATTCATCTTGGTCGTGGAGTTGTGAGTGCTTTTGTCTTCCCTTCAGCCGCCATTGCTCGAGCGCTCTCTTCAACTTTCAAAGTTTCATTGCCACAAAGACTATGACCACCCAGCCAGTTGCAACCGGTTGCATCGCGGCTACCAGGAGTGCGGTTGCCCCTCGCTAATAAAGCAAATATAAACAAATAAAAAACCTCCCAGCCCGCAGGAAGGACCTACAAAGGTTCTGACTAAATCTTCATGATCACTATCCTGCAGTGACCCAACCGTACAATTTTCTTGCTGAAATTCATCTTGGTAGTGGATTTGTGAGTGCTTTTGTCTTCCCTTCAGCCGCCATCGCTCGAGCGCTCTCTTCAACTTTCAAAGTTTCATTGCCACAAAGACTATGACCACACAGCGAGTTGCAACCGGTTGCATCGCGGCTACCAGGAGTGCGGTTGCCCCTCGAATAATCTAAATCTAAATAATCTAAATAATTAAATAATCAAACCTCACAGCACGCAGGAAAGGTCTACAGAGATTCTGACTACACCATCGTGATCGCTATCATGCAGTGACACAACCACACAATAATTGTGGCGAAACTCACCTTGGTGATGGAGATACAAGCGCTTTTGTCGTGCCGTCGGCCGCCATTGCTCGATCGTTCTCTTCGACGTTGGTTGCCAGTACAGTCATACGAAGGGCCCACAAAGATTCTGACCACACAGCCGTAATCGCTGTTGTTCACTGACGGTTACATACCGAAACTCACCGTGCTGGCAAGGTTGTAAGTGCTGTTATAATTTCGTGTCTTCCTTTTGGTCGCCATTGCTTGCTTTCGACTGAGCGTGGTTGCCACGTGGCATGTGCGTTAATTGGAACGGATTGCAATAATTAGGTTGCGCTACTGCGAGGCAACCGCGGAGTTGCAACGGCTACCAGGAGTGCGGTTGCCCCTCGCTAATAATGCAAATATAAACAAATAAAAAACCTCCCAGCCCGCAGGAAGGACCTACAAAGGTTCTGACTAAATCTTCATGATCACTATCTTGCAGTGACCCAACCGTACAATTTCATTGCCAGAAATGTATGGACACGGAGTTGAAATCCTTCGATTACGTCCGTTACATTTCCGTTATACGTGCTTCATGCTTAACTATGATAGCAATGCCGGTTGAAAACGGACTCAGAAATAACGAACGTACCTTGTCCGTAGATGTAGCGTTAATGATGTATTCACGTTCTTTCATCTCTCTACTAACCACAGGTACCTACTGTGCTGCTTCCGACACCCTACAGAATTTGCCATTCCAACTTGTGCAGCTGCGATACACGCACATAGTCAACTAGTTGAAGTGTATACAAACTCAAATTTTCAAAAGTGCAAAAACGCATATTTAGTTCACTTTTTTATCGGTTAATGATACTATTGACTTATTTGAGATGTCATTTGTCCCATAGGCCGTAAAATTTGTTCAGATCTGTTTTACAGAATTTGCCAATCGACACAAAAATAGGTTCTACTTAGCAATACAGTTACGTATAATTGCACATACGTATATATATACGGTAACATGTGACATCATAAGTCTGTTGTTAGTCGTGTGGAATCAGTCTGTGTAGCTATAATTATCCATGGTGTAGCTAATAGTGACTGAACTAGCTATAACTAGCTAGCTAATAAATCGTGTTGTGGTAGGCTGACGGCCTGCTGCCTGGTTTGTCCGCTTGCCTGCATCCCTCTCTTGGTGTGAGTTTACAGGTGAGTTGTTAAAATACATGGCGAAGTTGCATGAACCACTGCCTCTCACATAACTCTGAGCACAGCACCATGGCGGTACTTTTAGTGGCCAAGGTATGTACTAGTCCCAACATGCAGGCTGTAATACCTCATTTTGAAAGTTACATTTTTACTGCTCAGGTGTTGAGAAGAACAATGATGATGTGAAAAGGAACTACTATTCAAGCAATCAAGTATTCAAGCAATCGCCACGACCCCTGCGGTGACATTCTTGCAACAGAGGCTTGGATCGAAGAGCTGGGAAGGGACACTGTGGGTGAAAAGCGAACCTACACAAAGAGAGACCTTCAGTTCGTTTACACGTTTACACACACACACCACACACCACACACACAGCTGACTTCAATTATTAATGATATATCTTCAGAATAATTATTATAATCGATATTGAATAATGTGATATAGAAAGAAAAACGTGAGGGAGCAATAACCCTAGCACCTACATTTAACTAATTTGACACAAACAACCACGGTAAATGTCCTAGGTTTAAGTGATATGTTTCCGTTTGTGGTGTCTTTAATGTACATTTTACTAGACCACTTCAATTTAGATTGTAACCTAAGAGGAAAATCGACCCTACAACCATCACCCAACCTATTGTAAACTACATGCCAGTCTGAAGGAAAGTAGGTGCTGCTAAATGCACTTAAATCATAAAATAGTCCATGCCCTGCAGGGGGTGGTCGACCCTTACCTTTAAAAAGGAAATTAAAAACATCTACCCTACATTCTACAGTGAACATACAATTGAGATTAACCCCCAACTTCAAACTTCTCTGTACTTGCAACACTAGGTTGCTAACGTTATCAGCAATCACTCTGTATGGTAGGCACAGATCATCATATGACCTAGTGAAGAACGATCAAGGACATATTTATACTAAGAGGTATTTATACTGTCATACTCACCGGGCTGTTCCATTAAACAAGGATACACTCTACACCAAGACAGAATTGCCATGTGACAGATGTTATACATGTGTAATACAACAATTATACAGAAAGTGGCAAATCTCTAGCCTCGTTCCCACACGCGAAGAACGGGGGGAGAGCCTGGGATATTTTGTCACGTGAGAAACGTCACGTTTAATTGTGTGTGGGCGATCAAAACCGCAAGTCATGCATGAATATACACACTGTACTACCAGCGCATATAGTTCTTATTCGAGACTTGTATACATGTAGCTGACAGCGCTATCACGTTGCCCCATACTACACAGCAGCCGCATTCCTGCTCAAAGACTTCTGAATCGCACCAGGTTCTGGGTGAGACGCCAAGACGGCCATTCCGTGGCCTCGCTGAGAAGTGGCCGAATTGAACGCCAAAACTACCCGTTTCCAGGTTTGTATGAATCGTTCTTGACACTTACCGTTCACAAAGACTGCCAAAGTGCAGCTACCATCGATCTCCACGCAGCTAATGGTCGAGCGCTGAATGAGCCGGCTTCACGCTGCATGTTTGTGGTTGATGTACCCACGTTCAATTAAGTTCTCTCTACCCTTCTCTCTACCCTGACGTCACGCATGTGATAAATTATCCCAGGCCCTCTCCCGCATTTTCCGTACTGTAAGCAACGAAAAGCTGGGCGATGGCCTGGGAACGAGGCTAGCAAATCCCCCTTGTAGGAACTCATCAACACTACCAGACAGCTTTGGAACCACTGAAATCCTTATGAATGAGAATATCACTCTAATAATTCAAACACAATTCATTTTCCGGTGTTCAAAATTCTTTAGAATATGATTTTTCTGAGAAGGGGGGGGGGGGGGGGGGGGGGGAATATTTGTTCGAAGCAATACACAGACCTGGTATTGTGGACAAGACCGTACTGAAGACCAGGCAGCAAGAAACTAGACTCAGTACAGCCTTGGAGCAACGGGCCAGGGAAAAGTCGCAACCAGAGACGGAGCTACAAGCAGCCGACAGAGCAGCTACGGGTGCTGGAGTAACCAGCGAACTCGGACAGAGACAGAGGGGATTACTGTACAGACAAACGAGCAAGTGACAGCACTGAGGCACTGGTACGCATAAAAAGACAGTGACACGATTGGTGGAACACAAGACGGAGAGTTGTGGGACTCTGTGGCAATGGGAGGCTGTTCGCTTGGAATGTGATTGAGACATGTACACTTTTGGTGCACTTCGTGCATTTTCTTGGACAGTACTGTGGTCTGTACTTGCATGCCGCTGTTCGAATAATAGAAGAATGATAATTTCAAACGTGGGTGTTCAAAGATACAGTATTTTTCCCGGAAAGGGGGGTGTTCGAATTATTAGCTAGAGTGATTAGGAATACAGCTTATGCGAATGAACTCTCATTCTTTAGACATGTAAATAGCACAATGTCACACAATGCCTATTACTGCTGCTTCAGTCAGGCTCTCTCCTGGCTCCCAAGATGCATCCTCCTTTGGATAGCCCTCCCACAATACTAAGTATTCATCACGTCCCTGTGGTTGAGCATAACCACGGGTTATATAAACAATCCCACGCTAATTCACCACCGTCTGGAGGCACTTACCACCATCAGGAGGCACTTACTACAGAAGCCCGCTTTGCAACTACGCGGTCAACTTTGTGGCAACCCTCAGGTAGCGGCTCATCTTCCCCAACCTCCAGTCTCGATGAATTACGATTACAACCTGGAGAACGCCCCCACCCGAAGTCCGCGGTAGTGAGTGAATTTAGCCTCCGATAAAACCCTGGAGGCTTTACTGCTTGTGTTCGCAAAAAAGCCATCTTTGCCATGCTACTTAATGACGTCATATGTCCTTAACCTCCGCATATGCGCGTATACAAGAGATCTCCGTGCGTTGCGGAAATGACCGTCGCGCCATTGAAATTTCTGGCAATGTTGTTGCTGAAATTCATCTTGGTAGTGGAGTTGTGAGTGCCTTTGTCTTCCCTTCAGCCGCCATTGCTCGAGCGCTCTCTTCCGAACATTCAAAGTTTCGTTGCCACAAAGACTATGACCACACAGCGAGTTGCAACCGGTTGTATCGCGGCTACCAGGAGTGCGGTTGCCCCTCGTTACACTCCTGGTATAGGAAATAAAGTGCCGCGTAATGTAATATATTACACTCCTGGTATAGGAAAAATTGTGCCGCGTAATGTAATATAATGTAAATAACTCGTTCGAGTGATAGGAATGGCCTACGAAGATTCTGACTACACCTTCATGATCGCTATCATGCACTGTCCCAACCGTACAATTTTGGAGCTGAAACTCACCCTGGTGGTGGAGATATGAGCGCTTTTGTCTCGCCGTGGACGCCATTGCTCGAGCGCTCTCTCCGACTTCCGGTGGCAGTACCGTTCTTAGGAAAGGCACGCGAAGTTTCTGCCGTTCACTGACGCTTACATGCCAAAACTTACCGTGCTGGCGAAGTTGTGAGCGCTGTATAACAAGTTTCTTGTCTTCTCGATCTCCTTGGGCCGCCATTGCTGACTCAGCTCAATCGATCGACGCGGTCCTCACGTGGCATGTGCGTTAATTGGAACGAATTGCAATACTTATCTTGCGCTACGCGATACGGCAGGTTGCAGCGCGGCTACTTTATGAATGGTACTTGAGAGCACTCTAAATCATTTCTGATCTTCCCTGTATATAGCTATCATGGTACACATGTGATGTGTGATAATTGGAACGAACTGTCACACTTAGCTTGTGCTACCATTTAACCACGGCTACCAGGAGTGCGGTCGCCCCTCGATCTAATATAATATAATGTAAATAACTCGTTCGAGTGATAGGAATGGCCTACGAAGATTCTGACTACACCTTCATGATCGCTATCATGCACTGTCCCAACCGTACAATTTTGGAGCTGAAACTCACCTTGGTGGTGGAGATATAAGCGCTTTTGTCTCGCCGTGGACGCCATTGCTCGAGCGCTCTCTCCGACTTCCGGTGGCAGTACCGTTCTTAGGAAAGGCACGCGAAGTTTCTGCCGTTCACTGACGCTTACATGCCAAAACTCACCGTGCTGGCGAAGTTGTGAGCGCTGTATAACAAGTTTCTTGTCTTCTCGATCTCCTTGGGCGCCCGGGCCGCCATTGCTGACTCAGCTCAATCGATCGACGCGGTCCTCACGTGGCATGTGCGTTAATTGGAACGAATTGCAATAATTATCTTACGCTACGCGATACGGCAGGTTGCAGCGCGGCTACTTTATGAATGGTACTTGAGAGCACTCTAAATCATTTCTGATCTTCCCTGTATATAGCTATCATGGTACACATGTGATGTGTGATAATTGGAACGAACTGTCACACTTAGCTTGTGCTACCATTTAACCGCGGCTACCAGGAGTGCGGTCGCCCCTCGCTAATAAAGCAAATATAAACAAATAAAAAACCTCCCAGCCCGCAGGAAGGACCTACAAAGGTTCTAACTAAATCTTCATGATCACTATCGTGCAGTGACCCAACCGTATAATTTTGTTGCTGAAATTCATCTTGGTCTTGGAGTTGTGAGTGGTTTTGTCTTCCCTTCAGCCGCCATTGCTCGAGCGCTCTCTTCAACTTTTTAAAGTTTCATTGCCACAAAGACTATGACCACCCAGCGAGTTGCAACCGGTTGCATCGCGGCTACCAGGAGTGCGGTTGCCCCTCGCTAATAATGCAAATATAAACAAATAAAAAAACTCCCAGCCCGCAGGAAGGACCTACAAAGGTTCTGACTACATCTTCATGATCACTATCGTGCAGTGACCCAACCGTACAATTTTGTTGCTGAAATTCATCGTGGTAGTGGAGTTGTGAGTGCTTTTGTCTTCCCTTCAGCCGCCATTGCTCAATCACTCTCTTCAACTTTCAAAGTTTCATTGCCACAAAGACTATATGACCACCCAGCGAGTTGCAACCGGTTGCATCGCGGCTACCAGGAGTGCGGTTGCCCCTCGCTAACAATGCAAATATAAACAAATAAAAAACCTCCCAGCCCGCAGGCAGGACTTACAAAGGTTCTGACTAAATCTTCATGATCACTATCGTGCAATGACCCAACCGTACAATTTTGTTGCTGAAACTCATCTTGGTAGTGGAGTTGTGAGTGATTTTGTCTTCCCTTCAGCCGCCATTGCTCAAGCGCTCTCTTCAACTTTCAAAGTTTCATTGCCACAAAGACTATGACGACCCAGCGAGTTGCAACCGCGGTTGCATCGCGGCTACCAGGAGTGCGGTTGCCCCTCGAAGAAGAAGAAGAAAGAAAAACAATTTGCTCGTTTTGCGAGTACCTGGTGTGGTACTTTCGCGACGGTTTTTCGCGATGCGAGGAGTCTTGTTGGTCATGAAAACACTCGAAGATGAACAGTATGTTGTTATAAAGGCTTATAAGTGTACCGTTTCTGAGATTTGGAGAGATTTTTTTGTATTAGCATATATTGCTTGTACGTCGTATCCCTACATACAGAGTCTACCGACTCTGTGATAACCACCCCAAATACACTCTTAACTCTTTAGGGCCTAAATTTATTTCTCTAGGTCATTTTCAGTCTATAGAACACTTAAACATACCCTAATTTCTGTTCCCTGGCGTTGCTGGGCTCGAAACTGCTCACACAGGTAATTTCAGCTACACTAAGCATATACGTGACTTAACCACACCCACCAACTAACGAACTTGCAATCAAGCCTCCCGAGAAGTGGCCAACCTGCCGTAGCTAAAAAACTGACCATGAACACTGGAAATGGAGGGCCTACAAAGCAAGACAGCTACTTTCTAAGTCCATTTATGCTTAAAACCCGAGAAATGGCCTACCCGGCTCCAACCAAGGGCCGTTCAAAGCTGAGCCCAAACGCGGCCATGCTGTTTGCACCCTTCGGGTGCACCCACCCACCTCCCCCTGCCCCGCCCTCTCTGCTGGCGCAGAGCCTATCTCTCAAGGACATTGCCGGATGTGACATCATGAAGCTGAAAGTCTCACGTTGCAGATATGCAACGTTAGGTCTTAAAGGGCTAATGGGAAAGCAGCTCACCTAAAAATGGAGCTATTTAATGATATTCATGGGGACCCCAGGGCTATTTGTATCAGACTGTGTCAAGTACAAGCTTGCAACCAAGGTTAGCCACAGTTGGGGCTTCACAGGGTACCAACGGCACAGGCACACTCTCCAACACACAGAATAATAGTGAATAGGCTGTTAATGATATTCATGATCCACAAAATAGGACAGATTATGTCCCTTGTCGCAGTCACAGTCAGGGTATGGTTGGACAGAGGTTCAGTGCTCAGTTCAGCTATAGCTTGCTTATCTCTGAACTTTCTTCCCACATTTCGGTTCTTTCTCTTGTCTCACTAAAAGAACAGTTTAACTGGAAGGTTACTTAGGTTAGTATTTACATTACAGAATTGTATAATAGGCTGATCAGCTACGTGTACATACGTCTAAGGTGCACAGCAGGACAATAGCTTTAGTAAGACCACCTAGATAAAGAGCCCGCGTGCAAGAAGTGCCACCAGTGTCAAGTGACAGCTCGCAGCACTGAGAAGTCACCCACCCTCCACACCCTCTTTTGTCATCAGTTCACCCTCATTGGCGACGGGGGCGGTGCCCTACAGGCTATCCTTTCAAGGCCAATATATCCTCTGACTCCAGCGGGCCAGACAGTGAGGCCTTGGAAGGGGGTTCCGGGTGCTGCTTCTGTGGGCCTTCAAATTTTTATGCCTAAAGGCACAATCCGTGGTAGATAACATGACGTAGAAGCTGTTCCACGCAGCAAGCCTTCTGACTTTAACTAGTCCATTCCTACAGCATGCACGTGTACTTGTTACAGGATAGTAGTTACTCTTCCACATCCTTCCCACACTCCCACGTGCATATTCCACTCACATCGATTATGAGTTTGCTAGAGGCCCTCTCTCTCTGTGGCTTTCTCTTCTGTTTGCTGGCACTGGAGCGGGGCTCGATGAGGGGGGAGGTGTCCAGGGACTCCATGGGAGGCTTGGACTCATGAGGAGTGATCGGTTCCAGAGGGATGAACTCTGTCCCCTTCGCATCCTCAACCTCGATGTAGACAGCATCTGTTGGCACTGGCTGCAGGAAGTGTGTGCACGTGATTTGTGTGTGTGAGGGGGGGAGTGGCAGTATGCGTATAATACATGTATACTTGTGTGAGGGGGGAGGCACAGTATGTGTATACATGTAACATGCAGTGGCGGATCTAGGGGGGGGGGGGGGGGGGGGGGGCGGCCTTTGGCTTCTTCATCACTATATTTTCCTCCTTACTAACCAGCTGTCGCTACGTTGCAACTCCAGGCCTGGCCTCCTCAGCTCGCAATACCGTGCGTTGCCTGAAACCGAACGGCTTGGGAACGAGACCACGATGTAATATACCCTACGTGTACATACGTATTACGTTCGTGAGCGAAATTTAAGCAAGAAAGAAGCACATGGCGGCCCCGCCGGGACCTGCAATCCTCGTACATCTGGAACTTGCAGTGCAAAGCACGAAGGTGCCACGAGAGCCCATCCTGATAACTGAAAAATGAAGGCGAAAAAAATTTTCAGCGCGATATGTGCCTCTATGCACTGCCTCCGGCAGCGAGTAATACATATTGGCCCCCCCTTTCTCAAATCCTGTATCCGTGTATACTTGTGTATTTGTGCAAGGGGGAGTGGCAGCATGCATTTTTCGTTGGCACGTGCAGGGGGAGGAGCCTGGGAACCAGGCTAATATATACTTGTGTGAGGGGGGAGTGGCAGTATGCATCCAGAGTATATATATACTTGTGTGAGGGGGGAGTGGCAGTATGCAGCCACGTGTGAGGGGGGAGTGGCAGTATGCAGCCATGTGTGAGGGGGGAGTGGCAGTATGCATCCATGTGTGAGGGGGGAGTGGCAGTATGCAGCCATGTGTGAGGGGGGAGTGGCAGTATGCAGCCATGTGTGAGGGGGGAGTGGCAGTATGCAGCCATGTGTGAGGGGGGAATGGCAGTATGCAGCCATGTGTGAGGGGGGAGTGGCAGTATGCAGCCATGTGTGAGGGGGGAGTGGCAGTATGCATCCAGAGTACTTGTGTGAGGGGGTATGATTCTATGGGGGCAACCAAAACTCCCTCCATGCAGACCATGATCAGAGGGGTCTTATAATGATTGAATTCAAGAGTTGAGAGAATCCAAGTCATCGCTCTGAATACGACTCACCATGGACACCTCGAGTTCTCCAGTCCCTCGTATTGAGTGAAAGGAACCAACCTAATGTCATGGGGAGAGTCCATAAAACAGACATCCTGCAGTACATTCATTGTGCATAGTCAAGTGATAGCATACCAGCATTTTCTCAGTAGCCAGTCTGCTCTCCATCTGTGCCAGGAGGGCCTGTCTGCATGTCGTAATAAGAATCACACATACCGGTGTATATGAAACTGTATGATACGAGATTCTAATTTTGCCAAGGCAGGCAGGCAGGCCCTCAGATTATAGAGAATCATGAATTGGGTATTCCTTACATCACCACTTCATTCCCAGCACGTGTATCGCTTCCAGTATAACGTGTGATACTAAAAGCAATCCGTGCTGGGGTTGGCTGGGTCTGGGACCGAGACTACACTTGAGTGTGAATTCACCCACCTCTCCCTGTGTGTGATGGCCGCGTTTGTGAACAGGCCCTGCATCGTTGTGAAGAGACATTCCTCCCGTGTGAACAGCAGGTGAGTCATACCTTCCTGCACGTGCCGGTTGCCAGAGAACAGGATGGTTTTCAGGAATGCCAGCACCTCCCTCACAATCTCGTCATTGGGGTGGGACAACAGGGGAATTACCTGGGAGAAGCAGGGGCAAATGTCAATGTACTCTGCAGTCATGTAAGTCAGTGCAGTATATATGAAGCTATTGAATTCAATAAAGCATGCAGCAACCATACTCCATCTACTGTCAATTTCACTTCACTTCGAACATGCGTATTCCGTGGATTTTCACAGAGGCTGTGTTCTGGAAATATGACACTCCCGCAAAGTGGCCGCAGCTTCCGGACTCCAGCGTATTCCGGGCCGTGCAATTTCCGCAAAGATCCACCCACAGGAAGTTCTTGCCACTAAACATGGCACGGAATACGCATGTTCGAAGTGAAGTGAAATCGACAGTATCACACTGACCCTGGACACAGCATTGCCAAAGTCCTGAATAGCATTCTGAACGGGTTGCACTCGGGACACACAGCGCCTAGTGGGGGAGGGAGGGGCATGTACTCAAAGAAACCCAGCAGTGCGTGAGACATTGACTATCCTACATGCACCCCTACGATCACATTACGACTATGTGCAGGTCATGCTGCTCACTTCCTGAATGCGGCTGGACTCTCCTCCTTCAGGTTGGGATCAATGTGCATGATCTCATTGTGGATGATGGCACGCAGAATCTGCAGTGACTTGATATCAAGCTCAACTTGGCGCTGTCGCTCTTTCTCCTCCATGTCCTCAAGCTGGCCAAATGAGATCCTGGGGAGGGGCGGCATAAATCAGGTTCCTCCTATAGCCTTCTTCATATCTGGAGTTCCCTTGGCAAATACATACTGGTATTGCCCTCTAACCGCATGATCAGTGAAGCAAGTCTAAGTACATACGGAAAGGGAATGACAGCTTACTCAAGTTGTGTGATCAGTCGCTCTGCCTCACACCTTACTCTCTGGTGGCCCATGATGAATGTACACGACCTGTGTAAGGGGAAAACCCGTACCATGTATGCTGCAACTGAGAACTGACTTGATGAGTCATTGGTACAGGTACGAGGCTCACTTTACAAAGCACGCCACGTGTTCCTGGAAGCTGGGTCCCAGAGGGAGGTACTCATCTCCTGGCTTCTTGAGCTCATCGTCCAGGTCACTGTACTCTGGAGAGGGAAGAGGAGGAGGGAGGGGTGGACGGAAGAGGAGGAGGGAGGGAGGGTGGAGGGGAGAGGAGGATGGAGGGAAGGAGGGGGAGGGGGAGGGGAGGAGCAAGGGAAGGAAGAGGGAGGGGAGGAAGAAAAGGGAGGGGAGGATAAGAGGGAGAAAAGAGTTGGGGACATAGGTTACATCATTACTTCCCAAGACAGAAATTAATCAATTGTAATTAATTATTAATGTGATCTGGGCTCTGTAGAGGGCCTGTGGACTGGGTGGGCTGAAGGGCAAAGCCTTCACCATGCAGACAGACTGCTGATGGCAGTTGAACTGAACATTTGAACAACTTGTGGTGGCAAAACCTGAGCAGTATCCAGGATACCACAATTAGCAACGTTGCCATCTTTGATCAAGAAGCTCAAGGGCCCTCCACCTCCTCCGCCACCATGAGTTATGATGAAACTCAAAGAACCCATGCCGTAAGAATGTTCTTAAGTGTACGAATTGATTAGAGTACATAAATTGCCTAGAAAAGGGGTGTACAGTAATCACCATCAAGATACATGATTGTGCAACCACAGCACTCAGCTCAGGTTTAGCTACACACTCACTTGTACTGAACTTCGATCCTATCTGAGCATGTGCAGTGTTGGGTCCCTGGTAGGCCAGGCAATAGTTGGAGGCAAACTTGTTGAACGTGTCATTGAGATCAACCTCAGTCGAGTAATACTCGTTGTAGGCATCCCGTGCTGAAGACGCAGTGCCAGAGATGTAGAGTGTCCGCTCAAGGAATGTCGCAAACACCTAGAGAACAGTGCATATGCAACTTAGTGTCAAAATGAAGCAACAAACAACACAGATATTGCAATTATATTCGGACAAAAATTCACAGCAAAATAAAAACCCCTTCCCTATACACCTCTCTCCCACATCTGCCCCCCCCCCCCCCCCCCCCCCCCCCCCCCCCCCCCCCCCCCCCCCCCCACACACACACACACACACACACAAACACACCTGATCATTCACTGGTATCTCACCATGCCCACTGTTCATGATAGTGAGTATGGTCCCACGGTACAGTTTCACTTGGGAATCGATTGTGAAGTACTGTGTCAGAGTGTCAGAGAGACGCTGTGTATGGGCAGACGGGGTGCATGTGAGGAGGAGGGAGGAATTTAGAGTGTACTTGAATAGCAGCTGGCATGCAAAATGTGAATTTGAGCTGCGACGACAGAGGCCGGTGCAGCTCACCAGCAGTGCTGATAGTATGTCACTGGAGACACGCAGCCTCCTGTCCCGGTCAAACATCCCAGCAGAAGGCTCGAAAAATGCAGCATAGAATGACTTCAGCATTGGAAGAATACCATCACTGAAGTACGGCAGCAAGCCTGGGGGGGGGGGGGGGGGGGGGGGGGTTGCAACACACTGACAGTTATTACTTCACGTACAATTTTACGTGTACGAATTGATAGAGTACGTAAATTCTCGGAAATGGGGGTACAAATTATTAGAAATTACACAGTACTTGCATTAATTATGTCTCCAAATGAACCATGGCTCTTGTAAATGGTTTTGGATTGTCTGGCAACATCACTACATGTACTCCTCTACGTAGACACAATCAAGCTTATGGAAAGACCCTTGCATGCAGGGGATTGTAAACCTTGTAGGGGGTTGTAAACCTGCATGTAGGGGTTGTAAACCTGCATGTAGGGGGTTGTAAACCTTGCAGGGGGTTGTAAACCTGCATGTAGGTTGTAAACCTGCATGTAGGGGGTAGTACACTTATTGCTCTATGCTATCATCCCTATCTTGTTCCCATACTTTCTGGTACATGGTATTTTGCCATTCCTACATCTTGTTGTTGCATTCATACATATTGTCCCCCCCCTGCCCCGCATACATGCACAGTGCACACACTTGGAAGCAGCTTTCCATCATCCTCAGTCACAAAGGGGACGGCTTTGGATTTGGTACACGGTGTTTCCAATTGGCCAACGCTAGAGAACCTCCGTAGGCCATGGCGTACCAGGTTGGTCTCAGAACGGGGCATTACACGCAAGACCTCCCCAATATTGGACAGCAGGAAAGCCATGTGCTCCAGGTAGTCCCACATTATCCTAGAACAGATTTAGAGAGAGTACAGAGTTAATATTCACAACTCAAGTAAGTTGGTGTGCTCAAGAGCAAATGATGACATCATCACCATCGCGGCAAAGGAAGCAATGATGTCATCGTGCGCTCTTGGTGTACTATACAAGCTACTCTCCTCACTTGCTGTTGGCTAGTTCAGATGCACCACTCCGGATCTTATTCCCTTCAGTGTTCATGTAGCACCACACGAGGAACCGTGCAAAGGGCCTCTTGCGTTCGGGGGGCAGGTAGGGTTCCTTGAGGATCTTCAGCAGCTCCTCCACAGAGTACACCGTCTGGCAGACAGACTCAATGAAGAGGTTCTCTCCCTCGGAGCATGAGGCAAGGAGGTCTGTCATTGCAAGTAGTAACTGCAGGTCTGGAGTTTCATGTCCCTGTGGTAGGGGAAACAGAGCAGCAGTTAGTTATGCACAGCATCTCTTCGGCATATCCCTCCCAATTTCACTCCCCACCCTACCTGAGTGAGCAGTTTCCACCGTTCCTTTTCCTTCCCCTCCCCGAGCAGATGATCGCAAAACCTCTCCCTTGTCTTGCTGAAAAACTTGATGATGAAGGCCTGGTTGCGCTTCACAGGTAGGTCAATTTCCTCCACCTGTGACACAGCAAAGAAATGAAATACCGTAGTCGCGCGTTATTAGGCGCATCTCACTTATAGGCGCATATTCGCTGTTAGGCGCATGTTCAACTCTCGTCCCAGGTACTCGCTGTTAAGCGCTGCAGTTTTCTTCCAGAAACTCTGCCATTTTTGATGCTACGGAGTGGAAAAAAAGCTATAATTCTAATTGAAGTGCACTTCCTATTCGAGGAATGTCATTATAAAAATATTCGTTATTATATCTATAGGCGCATCTCGCTTATAGGCGCATATTTCCTTCCTGTGGAGTTATAGGCGCATGCGCCTAATAACGCGCGACTACGGTACCTCAGGTGTGCACCAACACCAGCCAACACTGTCCAAGGTTGGTGTTTAACGTGTGGTTGGGATCGAGCCACGTTTATAGGAAACTAGCTGTTATATCATACATGTATGTCAATGAAAAGTACATTGTTGGATATCCTTGCCAGTTCACTTGGATATCCTTGTCAATTAACAGTACATTCTTGGATATTGATGAACAGCACATCTTGCTTGTGGATTGTGAAACTGTGGTAAGCCTAATGTAAACTGGATGTTCATTTGGTTTCCATGGGAACCAATTTACCACATTGCAACCAGGGGCAACACAATCCTGGTAGCCATTGCAACTGGTTGCAACTCACTGGTAGCACAAGCCAAGTATTACTGGATTCCATGGAAACCAATTGACCACATTACAATGAACATTATTGCCTTAGCAATTATTTCAAGCATCTTTTCCCATAAAAAGGACATCGAGCCATCGCAACCTAGGTAGAAACACTCTCCCAGCCATAACATCATTACACTCCTGGTAGGGGAAAAATTGTGCCGCGTAATGTAATTAATCTAATTAATGTAAAATAAACGTTTGACTACTTCGGAATGGCCTACAAAGATTCTGACTACACCATCGTGATCGCTATGATGCAGTGACACAAAATCAAAATAATTGTGCTGAAACTCACCTTGGTGGTGGAGATACAAGCGCTTTTGTAGTGCCGTCGGCCGCCATTGCTCAATCGCTCTCTTCGAAGTTCATTGCCAGTACAGCTCTTATGAAGGCCCCACAAAGATTCTGACCACATAGGTGTGATCGCTGTCGTTCACTAACGCTCACATGCCGAATCTCACCGCGCTGGCTAAGTTGTGAGTGCTGTAATAATTTCTTGTCTTCCTTTTGGTCGCCATTGCTCGCGATTGACTGAGCGTGGTTGCCATGTGGCATGTGCGTTAATTGGAACGAATTGCAATACTTACGCTACGGCGAGTCGCAACTGCTGGGGTACGGGTTGCAACACGGTTACTTGAGAGCACTCTCTGATCTTCCCTATATATAGCTATCATGGTATCACAAACAGCCTTGTGATAGCATCTCTGGCAAACATTGTGTCCAGACATCTTGCAAATGCATTAATAAGAATGAAGGTCGCACACATCACTAGTCTAGTCCCACCCACCAAACACCATCTTTCATTAGTGACACAGTACAAAGTGAGCTACGAAGGTTGTGCGTCACTAGTGTAAGTGTAAGTCCATATCCACTAGCCACACACACACAGATACGGACATCGGAGGTTCAAATCCAGAAAGAGGAACTCTTTTTTTTATCTTCCATTTTGGTTTTTCTAACTCATTAATTATTCATAAGTGCATATCCCGCGTGCAAAGAGTTAAATTTGATCTACATGTACTTAATAGCGTAGTGCACTCAACATCCGGTACATGTATCTCCCACTTCCAACCCCTCACCTTAGCAATGGCCTGAAGGGTCCCAATGAGCGCAGCTCTCCCCTCCTCCTCCCCCACAGAGGACACCATCTGGAACAGCTTCTCCACCTGTTCCTCGCGCACCTTCAGGCAGAGCTCGGGGCCACCCGTGAACACCTCCGTCAGTACTTCTGCAATGTGTGGGACTGCCAGATTGATCTCGAGCAGGTCGTCCATGCGGTCGTACAACCTGGACATGTGATGAGAGGATAACATAAGTGAACAGTCACATGTATACTGTCTTGGCTGCAGGTTGGCATTAGGAACACACCTCCTTTGGACCTGGATGTTCTCTTTGGCCAGAGCCTTCAGGAAGCGAAAGCTGGCCACAAACAGAGCTTCGTTGGAATGGCTAAGTCCTGTCTTTGATTTTCCTGCTTCTCCATCCTCCTCCTCGAGTTCCTCCCCGCTCCCAACATCTGCAGCATCCTTTGCATGCATTAGAACATAGTTCAGAATGTCGGATAGGACACCTGTAATGTGGGGACAGTGGTGCGTGTCGTGTTAGTGAGTGAGTGAGTGAGTGAGTCAGTGAGTCAGTGAGTGAGTGAATGAGTGTGTGAGTGAATGAGTGTGAGTGAGTGAGTCAGTGAGTGAATGAGTGAGTGAGTGAGTGAGTGAGCAAGGGAGAGGGTGAGTGGGTGGGGGGGGGGGGGGGGGGGGTTAGTGGATGGATGAGTGAGTGAGTGAGTGAGTGCAGCTCACCGAAGTTGTTGAGAATGTTCTGGTTCTGCTGGTGAGGCTGTTCATTGTCCTCCTGCAGTGAACACATCTGTGTGAATGAGTTGAGGATACGGATGATCTCCGCCCTCTGAGACTCCCCAGCATCGACACTCAAGTGGCGTCGGAGGGTTGGCAGCAGCTGCCTGATCTCGCCAAAAACCCTCTGTGACTCCTCTGTCACCAGCAGCTGTGTCTGGATGGCCTTCTGAAATAGTGTGACTTCTGCAGAGTAGAATTGGTTGAGCAGGTGCAAAGAGCCCTGCACCAGCTCATTGCTTTCATAGCAGGAGAGGTCAATCAGGATGTCTTGGAAGGATGTGGAGGTGTAGTTGGGAGCTTCAAAGAAGTAGGCGCTCTGAGAGAAGATGAATTTCAGCCTCTCTCTGGCTAGTTGCATCAAACTGGGACGGGGAATCACAAAGAGCCATCTTCACCATGCTATTGTGTCCACACATTGCAGGTACCGTAGTGTACGTATTTAATAAGCGCCCAGGGTTTGGGGACATTAGAACGCTGATGAACAGGGGGGTGGGCGCTAGTACGTACTCAGACTAATTAGCAATGTAGTATCCGCCCACCCATTCAGCACTGTATAAACAACAAGCACTGCGGTAAGCTGTGAATATCAATGACCGGCTATGAATATATAAGTCCATTTCTTCCGCAAGGAAATTGATCGCGCGTCTTTGCGCAGTCCTTGAGAAGAAATGCTCGACAGAGAAAGCACGCCGTAGTTCATACTTCACTGTAAATCGGCCTTTTTGAATGCACAACCTTTTGTGATGGGTGGGCTCTTACTACACTGCAGTAACTTTTGCGTGAAGAGGGGGGTGGGCGCTTGATACGTGGTGGGCGCTAGATACGTACTCTACGGTATATACAGTGTACACTTACGGAAGGTTTTCTGGTATCTGCTTTCCTGGTTCAAGTTGGAGGAAGTCACTGAGGCTGGAAGGAGGGCATGTTCCCGAGGCTGGGGATAACATGCCCGGACCTGGCATATGTGCACCTACCGCCCCACCTTCCCCCCCCTCACCCTCCACCTCTACATCTCCCTTCAGTAAACGGAAGTCGTAGATGAAACGCTGGGGGGGGGGGGGGGGGGGGGGGGGGGGGGGGGGGGGGGGGGGGGGAGCATTCAAGGATTCATCTGGGTTGCTAGGCTATACATAAACTGTATGTATACATTCAGACTACAGAGAGGGGGTAGTGCATGGGTACCTGGAGTCGAATGTAAAATCGGAAGTTGAAAAAGAGCTCAAACACCTCCATAGCCCTGTGTGTGTGCATGTGTGTGTGTGTGTGTGTGGGGGGGGGGGGGGGGGGGGGGGGGGGGGGGGGGGGAGCATAAACATAATATGTATAATTATTCACATATTAGGCACAACAGGTTGTGGCACTGTGTGTACCGTTCTTTGACGGCAAACAAGGCAAGGTTCTGCTGAGTCTCCTGATACCTCCCCTTGGTCTTGAAGAACTCCACCTGGTCCTTGTAGTTCTGAAGAAGGTGTGCATTTGCTCCTGCAGGATGGAAAGGGGGAGGGGAGGGGGAAAGGGAGGGAGGGAGGTGGAGGGGTGTGAGGAGGAGAAGGGGAGGAGTGAGGTGGAGGGTGGGGACATTCCAACCGCCGGGTTAACTAAATCTGTCTGTGTAGGCCACATCTCAGCTATACACAGCAATAATTAGCCTCACTCAGGAATGAAATTATTATTTAAGTATAATGCACATGCGATGGTACATCCCTAGTTCATGTGCGTTTAACAAAGGATGCCGTGGACGAGTTGGGCGGGTTGGAGGGGTCAGTGCAGCAGAGTCAGCACCTTGCAAAGAAAGCAACCTGCAAACACTAGCTGAGATCACGGGCTACACAGAAACAGCGCGTACATCAGCAGTACGCTTGGCCATCATAGACTACATATGGCTTGCATGACGCTACACCTACGTACTAATATTGCTGACATGCATGAGGCATATATACTCTGTGCATAATATTTCTGTTTTAGAGATTGAATGACTTGAAGGGAGATACATGTAATATTTTTAGGATTCTAGCTAGCAGTTGGAATATTATTCCAGCCAGACACTCTTAGTTACTGTTACAGTAGATGGATCACATGTATGGACACAGGCAATGCATATGGAGGTAACCTGGGTGTGGGGCCTCAGAGGCAGGGAAGAGGACGTCCTTGAACCCGTTGAGCACGTCCACAAGTGGATGCAGGACAGCATCCACATCTTCCGTGTCATCATAGTAGCCGTACTTTACCAGGAGGGCCAGTACCGACAGCACCTCCGCCAGTAACAGGTTGTCGTCAACATTGGACACAATGACCTCTGCCGAGCCCTTGATGTGTTCCAGAATCCAGCCCCTAATCTCTGGGAAGTAAACATTCTCAACGCCTGTCAGAGCGATTGTGTCTGCCTCTGCAGTTCCAGCAAAGGGGTCCTCGTGTATCTGATCATAGACCTGGTGAGGGAGGACAGTGGAAGGGGCATCATGCTCAGTAGTCACCACCAAAATTGAAATGTAGTACATGTATGTACGAACAGCATCCTATATTATACATAATTATCTAACTCTGATGATTCCACAACCAACTCACAAACGAGAGGGAGAGACTCTCCAGCACATTTCTGTTCTCACCAACATCCACAAACATCACTGTAATAAGTGTGTAAGGACATTTGGGGGGGGGGGGGGGGGGGGGGGGGGGGGGTAATTTAATGAATGCAGATATCAATACATTAAGATTTTAAGTGTGTGTGTGTGTGTGTGTGTGCGTGTGTGTGTGTGTGTGTGTGTGTGTTTGTGTGTAACGGAAGTGGAACTTTCAGGCAGCGGGACTGACTATAGTAACGCACGACCTTCATACCGTATCTACTGAAGCTCAAACTCTGGGAATGCTCACGTACGTTGGGCAAGGGTTGGAACCTTCCGGCGTGGCTGGGCAGCTGAAACAGACACAGTCGGGGAGCAGTAGCTAAAGCGGACGGATGCAATTGGGAAGCAGCAGCTGAAGCGGACGCAATTGGGGTGTAGCAATTGAAGCAGAAGCAATTGGGGAGTGCTCGATCAGCAGCTGAAGTGGATGCAATCAGGAGCTGCAGCTCAGAAGCGGACGCAATCGGGGGTTAGCAGCTGAAGTGGACATAATCGGGGAGCAGCAGCTCTGCACAGAGTGCTGTCCGCTGCTGGATTGCTCACGTAGGGAAACGAGGGGGAAGTAGCTGAGCGAGAGAAGCGAGTGAAGCTACTTGTTATCTTTGATGCTCTTTATATAGCCCCCACTGCTAGAAACAAACTGCACAACCAAGACAGATCCCATATTTATGTGATCACAGTAGAGGACCTATAGCCTCGTTCACAGGCTCCTCCGTGCGCAAATGAAAATTCGGGAAAAGGGGAGAGCCTGGGATATTTTATCATGTAAGAAACATTGCAGGTAGATGGCGAGTGGGTGACAGAATTTATATCAGCTAGTGTGTGCCATTCCTTGTTGAGAGTGTTGTACGACTGATGGCATTATCACGTTGCCCAATAGTTTACAGCAGAATCGCACCAGCTGCTAGCTCAGACATCAAGGTGGCCATTCAATGGCCTCGCAGAAAACTGGTGTTACTACCAAAACGATCCTTTTGCAGGTTGCTGCGTGCAAATCTTCCCCAACTGTGCTCAACACTTACTTGTACGGTACAGTTCACAGAGACTGCCAATTAAGTGTGGCTATGTTAATTGCTGTGCAACTAACGGTCTAGTGCTTGATGAGCCAGCTTCGTGCTAGTGTTCATTGAATTGCAAAGTTCTCTATATCCTTATACCATCACGTGATAAACTATTCCAGGTGTTCCCTGCTTTTTCTGTGGACAGGGGCCAGGGAATGAGGCTCGAGACCAGTAAGTAGCACACATGCACAGCACATTATACGTAGTAGTGAATGTTATTGCAACTACAAAGTGCAATAATTATTATCTCTGCTCAAGTGGTGATTCACTAGTGGAAGCTATGTACATGTATCACACTGACCTTTGATGAGTTCAACAAACTTCGACCGCAAGTCGGGATGTAGGACCTTGTCCTGGGCACATTGCAGGGCTTTCTTAAATGTCATGTAGTTGAGATCTTCTTTGTCCAACGCTGCAATCGTACGAGCATTGTTGCCCTGAAAATAGACAGTCACTAAAACTCAAGAGTCACTACAGCTAGAGCAATCTGCCCAGTATTCAACAGGCACACACACCAAAACAACAGTATGTGACAGTAGGTATGCACATGCACGCACTACAGTATATATGCATATGTACATACTTGGCAGATCTTGCTCCAGAGTTGCAGTTGAGACTTGAGAAATTCGCAGTCTCCTGAATCAGAGATGTCCTGCAACAGCATACAAACTCATATATATATATACATGTACACCATACACACATGCAAGTACACCACGTGGACATGCATGCACATACAATGTACACCTTGTAGACATGCACATACAATGTACACCTTGTAGACATGCACATACAATGTACACCTTGTAGACATGCACATACAATGTACACCTTGTAGACATGCACATACAATGTACACCTTGTGGACATGCACATACAATGTACACCTTGTAGACATGCACATACAATGTACACCTTGTGGACATGCACATA
The DNA here is from genome assembly GCA_963931865.1 of Axinella damicornis. Taxonomy (NCBI): domain Eukaryota; kingdom Metazoa; phylum Porifera; class Demospongiae; order Axinellida; family Axinellidae; genus Axinella; species Axinella damicornis. The sequence continues at coordinate 3,195,021 of OZ007518.1, forward strand.
CAATGTACACCTTGTGGACATGCACATACAATGTACACCTTGTGGACATGCACATACAATGCAGACATGCACATACAATGTACACCTTGTGGACATGTACATACAATGTACACCTTGTAGACATGCACATACAATGTACACCTTGTGGACATGTACATACAATGTACACCTTGTAGACATGCAGTCCAACTGCACACGCAGAGCAGAGCATGAACATGCAGTATTAGAGTCAACCGATAATGACTTACCTTGGCAGCAATGCCGGAGAGCTTCTTCCACTCTTGACCCACTCCCGGTTTCTTGAGGTACATGACCCCTTGCTCCCCTTCATACATGACCTCCATCCGATAGAAAACATCCTGTGTATGTGTGTGCACGTGTGTATACATGTTGTGCATGTATATGCGTGTGTGTGTGTGTGTATGTGTGTGTGTGTGTGTGTGTGTGTGCATGTGCACGTACATATACAGACAGCGGAGACCCACCTTTCCGTGCTCGTACACCAGCTTGTCCAGGACAGCATCTGAGGGAAGG